>VWYP01020182.1:0-13341 GCA_013400435.1 Pycnonotus jocosus | reverse complement strand
AAAAAAAAAAAAAAAAAGCGTGGAGTTTTATCTATTGTTTACACAATAAAAATTATTCCATTCCACCATTCCACAAATAAATCACCACTACAATGGACACTCAGTGCACTTATCAAGCAATGCTAGCACAGTACTGTGAGTATGCAAGTATAATGCTACCAGTGTGATTGCCTGGGGAATACAAATGCATTAACAGCTAAAAGGATTATTGACCTTATGTCACAGAAATGAAATAATTTCAGTTTGGAAATTCTGCTCTAATTGTCATAATTAAGAACTCTTTCCCTCCTGCCTTGACTTTCACTGGGAGTAGGTGTATGTAATGAGAAAGATGAGCACACAAATTCTTCATGAGGCTGGATTGGTACAGATAAGAATATAGCAAGTTGGCAGCTGATAAATACACTATATTTTTTGAGATTTTTCATGCACAGCTATTAGTTCACAATTATATTTTTTCATACAAGAAAGCAAGTTTAAGAAGTTCCCTTCCTTGTTTTTCTGGGTAATATATCTGTGTTCACACCAGTGCTCATTACCCTCCACTTTGGCACTGACAAAAATATCTGCAGATCTCACAAGGTAATCTGGGCCAGAAAAAGATTCATGTAATGGAAAATATTATTTTTATACTTTTGAATTTCTTTTCAACTTCACTCATTTCAGTTTTACTTACTATATCTATCCTAGAAGGCTTAAAATAATTATTAAACAAATAGTGAAAATATAAAAATATACTCGTTTGTTTCTGCCTTGGCTGCTTAACAGAAATTCCTGATTATTTAACCTCATCTAGCAATATTAGGCGATTGTTTAGTAACTGGGTTCTTCATTGGCAAATAATAGCTGAGTCCTTTCAAGGAGTATGTTCAGCATTTCCCTGGAGAAACTGACTTCCCACAGTGTGGATGGATGCACTCTTTTCTGACTAAAGAACTGTTTGGATGGCTGGGCCCAGAGAATAGTGGCAAATGGAGTTATTTCTAATTGGTGGCTGGTCTCAAGTGGCTCAGTGTTTGGGTCAGCTCTGTTTTAGCATCTTCATGGGTGACCTGGATGAGGGAACCAAGTGCATCCTAAGCCAGTTCACAGACAACACCAATCTGGGCAGGGGTGTTGATCTGCTGAAGTATAGGAAGACCCTACAAAGAGATCTGGACAGGTTGGATTGATGGGAGAAGACAAATTGTATGAGGTTCGACAAGGCCAAATGCCATCTGGGTCACAACAACCCCGGGCAGTGACCATTCCCCCTTGTACTGCACACCTTTAGGTGGCACTTTGACTCCTGTGTTCACTTTTGGGTTTCTCACTACAAAAAGGACATTGAGGTGCTGGAACATATACAGAGAAGGTAACAGAACTGGGGAAATGTCTAGACCACAAGATGGATGGGGAACAGCTGAAGGAGCTGGAGGTGTTTAGCCTGGAGAAAACCAGACATATGAGGCAGCTCATCACCTTCTACAACTGCCTGAAAGCAGGCTGTAGTGATGGGGTCTCAGTGTCTCCTCCCAGGTAAAAAGTTATAGGATGAGAGGAAATGGCCTCATGGCTTGCCAGAGCCCAACTAGATAGATATTAAGAAAAATTTATTCACAGGAAGGGTTAAAGCATCGGAATAGGCTGCCCAGGAAAGTGGTAGTCACTGTCAGTGGAAGTAGTCAAAAAGCCTGTGGCTATAGGACTTGAAGACCTGATTTGTGAACGTGGTAGTGGTGCTTAGCTGAGGGTTGGACTTGATCTAAAGGTCTTTTCCAACAGTTCTGTGATCTTCCAATGTACCTATTAAGACTTTCTTGCAGCCATGTTCATAGCTGACTTCAGAAATTACTCCTGTGTTATACAGAGACTGGCTTTGGATTGGAGGCGGACCTGTAGAACCCCTGGAAAAGACTTGTTTTGTATCCACAAAATTACTTAAAAAGAAAGGCTTTTTAACTGCAGGAATGCTGTTCTACGCAATGCACTGGAAAGAGCTGATACATTTGTCACCTTGTTTTTCCATGCAACTCATGGATTTATATGGCCATAAAATTCCTGAACAGATCAAAAATTTCACAGCCATGGATAGAGAGCAGACTTACAAGGGTGTTCCCTCCTTCCTATTTCTTTGAAAGTAACAGGTGAAAGAAGGAGAATTTGCCCATTTGAAGTAAAAGGTCAAGAGAAGAGATAACGAGATGGAAAGAAGATGCTTTCCTGTATTTTGGAAATCACAGGATCGTAGAATGATAACATTAGTCTAGAATAGTCTCACAATTAGCTTTTTCTTGAGATCACCTTCAATTTCAATCAGGAGATAAATGCCATTTTATGATTACTATCACACACTGATAGTTTTCATTACCCCAAAGATTTTTTAAGCCAAAAGTGTGCTGTTCAGATGCAGAGGTGTATCACTGAAGAAACCTAGATCCCTGCTTTGGGGATGACAGCATAAAATCCCGTCGAACAATAAATAACTTGATAATTTCTCAAACACTAAGAAGGTAGAAACAGATACACTCATGTCAGTGGGATGACTGTGAGAGAAGAAATAAGAAAGGTGGTTTTCCTTCTTGTCTAATTCTCCCTTGCTCTTTTATTTTAATGATCTTGTTCATGTGGAACAGGTAATATACAATGTAGCAGAGGCAGCAGCTCTGCTCAGGATCCCAGTAGTGGAGATGGAGCCAATTCTGGAACGTGTTTTGCCACATGTCAAAGGTGATGAATGGGAGATGATTTATTGAGTCACCTGGGCTGCTCCCTTCTATGCCAGGGTTTGTTCCAACAGTGTTTCTGTGCGTTTAATGGATTAATGCAGTTCAAGGAAGTTTATTCATGAAAGAGAATGTGGGCTCAGCATTTTCTTCCAAGTAAAATGTGTGAAAAACCACTGTTTAACAGAATTCTGATTTCATTTGCCAGGAACAGGACCCAAGAGGACAAATGCACTATCCTCTACATCATACCTTTCCTTTAGTAAAAGCGACAGAAATGAGATACTTAATGCAACTCCTGCTTAGTATTGGAGTATGAAAAACTCTTAACAATGTAAAAAGGGCCAACTGTAATCACAACTGCACTTCTGTGACCAACACATGTGATACAATAAATATAAGTTTTAGAAATGTATTTGTTGTTTATGGAGCAGGAAAGGTGGGAAAAAATAAAGCAAAATCTAAAACTAAAAATAGGGGTATTTTCTGTGTATGTGCTGACACAACAGAGTTTTTCAGGAAAAGTTTATACCTTGCTGTGTTTTTCTTCCTTCATTGTAAAAGGTATCAAAACAAAAAGCAAAAATCATGGACTTGAATGTTTATCCTCACAATAGAGGCTCTTGAGGGAATGCTACTTATGATTGAAAGACCTTTCCAAACAGTTAAAATTTAAAGGAGTTTTCTAAGGGTAAAGAAAGTGAATAAAATAATATGAAAAATCAATCTCAGCTTGTGTAGTTATTTTTGAAATGCATAAACATTTCAGGGGCCAATACACTGAACAGAAAACTGTTGGAGGAGAAATTCTGGATTGTTATATAAAATGGTGAGAAACCATCAGATAAGTAGGAAAAAAAAATTAATCTTCTCCCCCCCCCTAAAAAAAAGAAATCCCCCTCTAATCTCATTTCTTTAATACTCAATGAAAGAAAGAATTCTTCTTTCAGATTTTGCAAGCCAAAGAGATTTCAATAAATCTTGATGAGTACATTTGCAGAAGTGCGATGTGAGTAAGTATGAAGGTTAGGTTTAGGATTCCTGTAAGGAATGGGTTGTCATTCTAATTCTGTTTTTTACTGATTGATAATTATAAAACAATCAAAATTATCATACTGTGTTTTTCCATAACTAGTAATTTCTGAAGTGTTGATTTGCTTTGCAAAGAACGTTGAGGTCAGAAAGGGATGTAAATAAAAAAGAAACTTGGGATTCTTTGTCCTTTTCTAATCTTCCCGATCTTTCAAATTTTAATCTTATGAGTGTTTGGAGAGATGACACATCTGATTGTCAGCTCTCTTTGTTCATCAAGTAAAAATATCATTTTTTATCTCCAGAGTGAAAATACAGTTATTTTTTCTTATTCTATGGCATGTATTACTCTTCTAGAAGACCTATTTCATCTACCTTTGGTGTGCAAAGAACACTACAATCGAATCACAGAACAGAGTACATTTTCAGCAAGTATAATTCAAATTTATGTTGAGAAGGAGACACCTGACACCAAAGTAAGGTCATTCACTGCAAAAAGCAAGAAGTTTCTATGTATTAGCAGCATTACTTATTCCAATTAATATATTACTTATAGTATCTTTACTCCCATATAATTAAAACCAGAGTACGTGTGCTGCACCTCTGTTAGGCATCAATCAAGAATACTTATACAACACAGCTTAATTCAGACAGACATCAAGTAGATAATTTTTCAAAAGGATATAATTAATAAATAAGTCTGGAAATCCAGAGATGGAAGCAATACATTGATGTCACAGCTATTAAGTTTAATCCAGCTCAGTTTTTTTTACTTTTGCCAGTGAGAATATCTCCAATTTATTCCCCAAAGGACAGAGAGGAACATGGGGAAGTAAGAAGTGAGTTTTGTTTATATTAGGAAGTAAGAATGAATGAACATGGGAGATGACAAGTATGGAAAGTTCACGGAGTTTCCTCTTTTTAAAAAAGTATAAAAATATTGCTTTGTTGTCTTGCATGGCATAGAACTTAGTTCAGCACACAGTCAAAATGCTGTGCTGGGGAATGTCCTGGAATGTCTGAGTTAGCACAAGAGCAATTCTGTGACTCCTTTAACTTATTTTGCACCATTGCCTTTTATTCTGTTTTTATTATTCTGCCCTCCACCTCCAATATGTTTGAAAGAATTCTGAGCAAGTAACAGGATCACCAAGAAGATAGAGAGTTATCTTGATTTTCTCAGGGCTGTATGCAGGAAAATAAACTCCAGAAGCAGTGAATCCATCCTTCAGGTCAGCTGGATTTATGACAATTGCATGGACTATCAAATGAATGGATAGTGCATAATGCCCCTTTAGTGACTTGTACTGCAAGGTGACAATTACCTCGGTTCAGGATAAAAAGTTTGGAAATCTTTAGGAAGAATCTAACGATACATAGGGATTGATTTTTTTTTAAATAAGAAATCTTTTGAAGCAGGCTTTTGTTTCTGAGTATGCAGTGGAAGGAACAATTATCTAAATGTGTGGCTTCCTTTTATAAAAAGGCAGCATTTCTGGGCCCTCTTTTTCAGTTCAAGGGATGTTGTCCACTGTTTGGAATGTTAAATAAGAGGAAAACGAAATAACACACTTGGTTTCAGATAGTCATTTACAATGTAGCATAGCTTAATATATTTTGTTTCATATGTTGACATATCTTTGACATATGGAGATTTCTTATTTATATACACATTTGTTATTCATCACTGAAAGAGATAGTTGAATAAATATGAATAAAAGGAATATGCAAATAAATTTCTCCTTAAAATACTTCTATCTGGATGGAATTTTGCATCTTCAATATATTGTTTTGGTATATTTTGGACTAATAACTCAGAGAAAGGACTAGGAAATGCACAGCTTTAAGCAAGAGTTTGAGGGGGTATTTGTTGTTGTTGTTCTTTTCCATACTGAAAGGAACACAAAATAGGAAGTAAGGTAGGAAACAATTTTTGTTTCAATTATGAAGTTACACTGAAAAAATACCAAAAGTTTGATGATTCTGAATAGTAGAATTTCTTGTGTGGGCATCAAGTACTCTTATCCTGTCAATCTTATGGAAATGAAAGTGGCATGGAATAGGTGTTAGAAATTAAAGCCATTTCATATAATTATTAAATTGAAAGTGCCATTCCATTCTGAAAAGGGTGTAGCATTAAATGGACTTTGTTTGATATTAATCAGACCTTCCTACTTGAAATACCTTCTAAATTTAATGACTCTGTTCTGCAGTCAAGATCAGCTGTCATTCAAATTCAGTCTATGGGAGGATATGTCTTTAATTTTTTTTTTACTTTAAGATTACTGTACACAGAGCCAAAGAAAAGCTTACAGAAAAAAATGTAATTATATGAGTTGAAAGAATGAAACTGTGGGAGGGAATAAAGACATATCATTCAATATCTCATATGTTCTTTGTCATGAAAGTGATTTCTGCAGTTGTAAGAATGATGATTTGCTAGGATTTAGATTCTTCATTTGCTAGAGCAGTGTTGTACTCTTACAGCGCATGTCGTGTAGATAAAGTTCAATAAAAGCAGAAAATAAAAAGGAAGATGTCTCAGTGGCAGAAATTCTTCTATTTTACTTTCATAGGTTGTTGACTAAAGGTCTGCATTTCAAAAGTTCAACGTTATTCAGAAAAATCAAGCATTTAAAAATGTGAAGAAGTTGTTATAGATCATCAGATTTTCACTGAAGGTAAGTTTTCATAGGAAGGAAAATGCTAAATAATATGATTGAAGGGAATTTTACTGATTTAAACCCTTTGAGAATCACAGTAAAATGAGTTATGGCAATAGATTAGTTACACACAACACTGGGATTTTTTTCTTCTCTTTGTGATGTTTCCTATCCCAGTGAGACTGGGATTTGAGTCCGTTTTTCTGTAGAAGCAGAGAGAAAGAGACAAAAACTCTCTGCCTGCTGATCTAGCATCAGCCTTACACTTCTGGAGTAAGGTGTATGAATGAGTCCTCTTATGCTCATAGAAATTCAGCAAACTTTCAGTTCACACAGCAACTATGGGTTTTGTTCCTCAATTGCAAAGGTAAAGCAGACACTATTTCTTTGTGGCTCTCCTCTGTTTCAGAATTCATATCCTTTCACTCAGCTCTGGGCTTTCTAAAATTTTTTTCATGCATCAAGTTGTTGTCCTTGGTTAATGAGATGCTGAGGGATAACTGAGACTGTAGTCCCTACATTATTACTGTCTCCCCCCTTCAGAGTGCAGATCCCAGAAGTGACCAGTCCACATCTTGCCATGTTCACAGCATGACTTGAATCTTAATGTAAAATTCCATTTATAAAATTAATTAAAGTTATAACTACAGCACAGGAAATTAAGGATGGTAATAAAAGAGCTGGGTGGAACAATTCCACACAAATAGTTTTTCTCTTGTTCAATGCTATTCAGACAAAACCAGTTCAATTTTTTCCTTGATGTGAAAGAAGATCAGCTTGGAAAAATTTGTATTGTATAGCATTATACAGAAAAAACACTTTAAAAATTATGTAATAACTTTTTGATTTCTTGGAAGAAAAAACTTCTATAATTTTGAAAAAAAATGTTTTAAAGTGAATATTACATAAAAAATTGAGAAATATCATAATACTAAAATATTTAAATGAAATTATTAAACCAATATAATGATGTGATGGAGTTTTGCTCTAATTTCAGCTGTGTTCAATATGCTAACATATTTTTAGTGAACAAAAATCAGTTCTTTGGTCATTTCTAGTTGTATCTCTCCAAAAAACTGAAATTCTCCATTTTACCTAGGCTTTATAAATATTTGACAACTGTAACACACCCTACAGATAGCATGATAAACAACAAAATATTTAATCTGATCTGTTTATTGCAAGGTGCATACATTTTGCAATAAAAGAAAAGAAATAGATTTCATTGAGGCCTCAATGATATACTCAATAAACTCTTTTATCAGTGATTAATTTAGAAATTAGAAAAAAACAGGATCAGTTAAAAAAAAAAAAAAAAGATAAACTAAGGTCTTGATAAACAGACTAGGAGACAGTGAACAGGAAAGAGTCCCAAGAACTGATCTGGATAAGAGCCTTATGAAAGTTTATTAATGATTTGGATACAGAGGTTAAATGTGAGTTCACAGAATTTGCTGATGATTCAAAGAAGGACAGCACAGCAGGAACAGAATCCAAGTATCATGGCAGAATCATTAGATCAAAGGAGGAAATGAATAGATTGTAAAGAAATTTAGGACATCAAACAGTCTTGAAAAAGTAATTAAAATTTCTCACATGAGGTAGGGACTTTTTGCTCAAAAATAGCACAGGAAGAAAGTATTAGTTCATCATATGATGTCTGAAAAATGTCATTATAAACCATCAAGAAAAAGCCAAATGTGGAACTGAAATGCATTAAGCAACACATTTTGAGTAGAAATCATAAAGTAAACTTAGGGGAAATAGAATGGTTTGAGAAAAAGAACGGATTATTTTTCACCAAAGGAGACTAAAATGCTTGTCTCATTTCATCAGGTTAAGCGCAGCCTGAATAGGGAATATGATTTCTTTTTGCAAAAGTCATCATGACGGAGAATAATTATCTTTGTGAGGTTGGATAAAGAATAAAAATATACATTTCCCATAAAGTTTTGTGAGTTCAGGATGGGTTTTCTTGTTGCTCTTGTTGAGGGGGTGAGGGAGTGATTGGCTTTTGTCATCCTTGTTTTAGTTTGTTTTCTTTAATCCACTTAGATTTCTATGCCAATTTGGTAATACTTACAGAAAGGACACTGTTAAGTGTAGGTTTTAAGACTAACACTGCAGCAGATATAAATTCTGTTGGTACTTCTCCCTCTGAACTACATATACATCATGTTTTAAGACTCTTTCTTCCCCAACATCTAGAGGTCACTTAATTGGAACATGGTAATTTAAAGAATCTCTTAATTTAATATAATTTTATGCATACCAAAATTGAATCCTAACTATGGGGGGAGAGGCAGGAGAGGGAGGGGAAGTAGCTCAGAAAAAATAAGACTGCCACTATATCAATGGTATCATAAGAGTCTAGCCACTTAAGATAATGCTATTTTCAGCTGCAAAATATTGAACATATTAAAAATTTTACATTTAGAAAACACTCAATATGCTATCCTGTGGTTTAATCTCTTCAAATGTATCCTGGGCTAATATTCATAGTATCTTCTTTTTTTCAAAATCTCTTGAAACATTATTCTTTCAAAGTTGTTATCATAGCTATATTTTTTTAAAGAATGATTTCTGTGTAGAGATTTTCCTACAACTTAATTCGTTCCTCCCAGGGGAGGACATTGCTTCAACTCTTTTTTGGTTTTTATTTTTGGGGTTTTTTTTAAATGCATTTGGAATAGTTGCTAAAATAATCTATCAGTACTTTTATTTTTTTTTTTTCTGTTTTACTGAAGTCTCAGACTTCTTTGTAAATGTGAATTAAACAGACATGGAAAATATAACTACCCATGCTGCTTTCCAAATTGTTCAATTACAGGTAGAACTCTCACGGGAGACAACATTTACATTCTGTGACGACCCTGATAAATATTTTCTCATTTTGGCTGAATAGCATAGTATTTTCTGTATTTTATAGGGACAGCTGAAAGACGAAAATAATTGGTACAGCATTACTGACTTGTCCTTTATAACCTCGATCTTAAAGAGTAAATTTCCCTTAAATGTGATTGAATGAAGACTCGTTAATGGAAATTATGAGAGCTAATCAGACTGTCAGTCTGCATTTTTTGATGTCCAGAAAATGAAAAGCAAGCAAGACACCTACTAGAACAAGTGAGACATGCTTTTTATTGTGATAAAGATGCAATCCAATACAAGTCTACTGAATGTCATCTTCTCTTGGAGCCAGAATGACATCTTTATTCTCCACACTTTTAATCCTGAGGCACCTCACAGCAGCAACTGTCAAACTAGTGCTAATTCAAAAAGAGCCCTGGAGGTGAAAACGTTTGACAGCCTCTCTCAGTTATCCAAATGAAAAATCAGGTTGTTTTCTTTTACCATCATTTTTTTGTCCACTTCTGTACACACTTCCTTCAATTTTCTTCAATTTGCCTTTCAATTTCTTTGTCATTGCCAACCTTCTCAATTATTCAACCTTAAGATTCCTTTTCCTCTGCTGTTAATGATTCAGATAGAATTGTTTGCAGTGTAGCACAAAAAAAAGGTGTGAATTCCCTTGTATAAATAGTAAAGGTACCTTGTTTTTGAGCTGTAGACCTCATCTGAGAAGAAGAAAACAGCCTCAATCTTATCTTTGTTTTGCAGAAGGACTCCCTGCTTTCTGAATATATTAATTTACATAATTAACATTACAGTAAAAGTGAAGTAAAGATTAAGAAAAAAAGTGTTAGTGCCAAAATAACTTGGAAGTAATCTTATAGGGCTTTGGCTGCTCTTGGCTTCCAATTTACTCTGTATTGATGCTCTATTAACTGTTATAAAGGCATGAAATGTGGACTAGTCATTTAAATATAATGCATTTATGATGATTTTCTATCTTTGTTGCTATGAACACCATTAATTTTATAGTATGGAGAATATGCAGAAATTAAATATTCAGAAAAATTGCCTAATCACTCCACTGTATTCAAGGTCATTGGGTGATGAGGTCACTCCATTAAATTGCAAGTCATTGAGCTCCTCTCAAAGACCCAGAGACTCTCATTACAGAGATGTTTGTGGCATGAAATGTGGGATGGCCCCAAGGAAATATTAATGGAATAAGTGTGGCTGAGACATGCAGTGCACCACAATGCAGATGTTCTAAGGTGTGTCTCAAACCAAGTGTACATGTGAAGAACTCGAGGTGAACCCAAACTGAAAAGATAGCTGGCAAAAAGATTTGGCGTATGGCTGCATTTCCACCACTGTGGTACATCAGCAGCTTGGAATTCTCATGGACTAGGTGTGAATACACACAAGCAAAAGAGACCACAGGGCCATCTAAGCGTAATACCCCTGCCCTGGCCAGGATCAGGGTGACAGTCATATCCCAAGGTTTCACAATCTAAAAACCGAATAATTTTGCATCAAAATCATGCCATTTATCAGTGAAAATATTTGCTTTTCGAAGTCTGGGAAAAAAAAAAAAGTGGTAAGCAAGTGAATTTTAAATATCTCTTGAATCTTAACCAAAAATCAAGTTTCAGTAAGTCAAATTTTAGCCAAACTGTTCAGCTGCTGGGCAAACTCTGGAAACAACAAAAGATATTGTTATATTTGTGCATACTTTCTGAAGATTAATGGAATAATATCATGTTCAAAAAGTCCCTTGTTGGGTATGACAAGAAAGAGGCAAATTCCCCATTTTTGCAGAAAACCATGCTGATTTCTTGTTCCTTTGTGAGTATTTTGTATTCTTAGCCTCATTAGATTAGCTGTAGAGGAATTAAACTATTAATGCAGCGCTCTATAGTACTACTTTCCCAAGATCTCTTACAGAACTTTCAACCAAGTGTCAATAACATCAATGGAAATGGGATCTTCCCATTGTGCTCTGTGAGCTCTGGACCCTGTCTCATGTTTACAAGTTATTTCCATGTTATTTTTCAAATTGTAGAGGTTTTTTTGTAAGGTTGACATTAAGCTGTGAAGAGCAATGGGACTAAATTCACCATCTTAGAGCCAGTAGGTTATCTCCAAAAGGATGTCATGGCTCTGATTCATTCATGAAACAAGGTTCACACAATCTGTTATGTATTACAGTTTGTCTGACTACATTTTCTTCTTTGTATCTTGGCCAAGACATTTCAGTGTTCCTGTTCCTTTGAGACCCTCTGTTTAAGATATGACCGATTTCCAATGCAGAACATTATTGCTGCAATTAATTGCCAACCAAATCTTTGTAAATAAACTCACCACTGAAACTCTAAATTTTAGTCCAGGGTCTTCCATTTCACTTTTATATTTTAAAGTGTTTTTTTTAATAGTGTGTTAAAAAACCCCAAATGTCAGGATTAGTTTTGATTATTTCATATTGTTCCTCTGGATGTACTGTAAGAAATAAATAGGGATAAGAAAAACTGTATAAGGGCTTTCTGTACCCATCTCACTCCAGATAATCTTCAAACCAACTAAATTACATATTTTATTGATCAGTAGGGAAATTCATAGTGCACAAGGGGATGTCCCCATTGGTCACACTGGTGCTCCTTTACTGGCACAGTTATTTACCTTCCATTTGCTGATTCTTAGAGAAGAATGAATTAATCTTTCCATCCTTTAAAATAGGCTACTGGGAAGATGCATCATTCTTCATGGAGGATCCTTACTTTTGCAAACAAAATATTTTGGAAAGAGGAGAATGAAAAAATTTGCCTTGCTGTGTGCGAGGCCCTAAGAACAATAGATTCATGGCATGAATAAGCAGAGTGTTAACATTTGTGTGGAGTTTAATGCTCTTTTTCATTACCAGAACCATAAACTTCTCTGACTTGATGCTATTCTTGAGTTTCAAGAGCTGGTGAGGAGATCATTCAGGCTGAGCCTTTGAGCAGAAGAGCAATATTAGTGCTCATCATCCTGCACCTGCAATTCCAATCCTTTCCTAATATGAGGGAGATTACCAGCTCTGTGAAAATAAAAATCCATCAGGATTTATCATTTTTCTGTGGTTGTATGTTTTGGCCTCAGAGAATTAAGCGCAGAGTTTTGATTTGTCCAGAATAATATGACTTGTAGAACAACAAGGATAAATAGTACTGATTTTATCCTTTTTTTAAATAAATATCACAAATATGTCACATCGCTGGTCTGGATGGAATGTGTTTTAAAATTCAAATGTTAAAAGTCATAGGAGAATTGAAAAACTCTAATTCTACTGATTTCACAAGCCTAATATTACCCCAGCCACCAAAGTATAAGAAAATTTAAAATTTTCTACCTGACCCTTTTATTTCATTCAATCAGATAAATTTGTTCATAGAAAGAGTAGGAACAAAGTTGCCAAATCCGTCTTCATCTCTGGCCCCCAAACTGGGACTGGAGTCAAATGTCATGGCTCTTACAATTGGTTCCAAAAATCCAGAAAGAAATGTAACTGCAAGCTGAAAGTAAAACTGAGGAACCACCATACTTTAGAAAGGGATGTTTTAATTTTTCTTTCTTAAAAGTGTCATGTGAATTACATAAAATCTCAGAAAGGTTTGAGTTAGAAGGAACCTTAATTGGTCATCCAATTCCAGCCCCCTACCATGGACAGGGGCATATTCCACCAAACGAAGTTGCTCAAAGCCCTGTCCAACATATTCTTGAACACTTCCAGGGATTACTTCTCCTGGCAACCTCTTCCCTTACCATCCTCATAATAAATAATGCCTTCCCAATATCTAATTAAACCTCATCTCTTTTAAGTTTGAAGCCATCACACCTTTTTCCTACCTCTACATGCCCTTGCACAATGTCACATATTGGCAGATAACCTGTGTTTTTGATAAGAAGCATCTATTTGACCATTTACAAGTTTTCCCCTGGCTAGCAGTCACTATTACCCTTACATTGCTGTTCCTTACAAAATGCTACAGATGTGCTCCTCACAATTCCTGGCCAAAGAACACTCAATAAATAATAAATGAATTAATAATAAT
>VWYP01020179.1:53317-87023 GCA_013400435.1 Pycnonotus jocosus | reverse complement strand
TTTAAATGCTTGTATGTAGGTTTTGTGGTTAATAAACAAAACCTGATTTCTAAAACAGTAGGTATCTTGAATGAATTTCTTGTGAAAATATGTTGAAGTTTGTTTGTTTGTTTAATCTGCAAAAGCCTGTTCCTGTAAAGGTTCGTGGAAGGATACATTATCAGCATTCAGTACTTCTGTTAGAGCAAAGCCTATTATTTTGTTAAGCACAAAGGAAAAGATGAGTTACACAGCATATATTTATAAAGGTTGTGTCCATGACATTTCTCTCTAAGACTTGCTATCTGGAGGAGAAGACCTAGAAAAGCTAGGCATGAGGACTAAATGTAAGCATATGCACTTAAACACTGGGTTTAAATTTGAACAGTTGGGATTAGTGGAGGAGGAAAAGGAAGCAGCAATGTCAGGTGTTTCTTGCCTTCTACAGTTTTTGCCTAGCAGTTGGGTTTTTGTTTCCATTTTAGTGATTAGTTTTTTGTTGGAGCTGGTGAGGATTGTCTGGGAGCAGCACAAACCACAACCCATCAGCAGGCTGCTAGTCAGCAGCAGGTGTGAACAACATAAAACAGGATTAATGCTGAACCAGAGTGTGCACTAAAAACAGAACCCCTGTCTTGGTTTTACAAGGGCAGTAAGATAGAAGCACTCTTGTCGTGTTTACTAAACACATTTAGTGGACTATGTAAATGGCTCTGCTCAGCTGCAAAGGAATAAGTGCAAGAATTATTATGCATTTGAGATTTTTAAAGACATTTTTTCCTCCTTTGAGAGTGCACATCTTACTGTTAAAGCAGAGGCAGGGAGGTAAATGTCAAGGTATTCAAAATCAGTGCTTCAAAACTGAAGCGGAGGAAAGGGAGGGTTGAACGTCAGCAGTCAGTGTTTAAACTTTCTTAGTCATTGACATAGAGGGGGAGGTAGATTTTACTGTCTTTTTGAAATCACACCTTTGCAATTTAGGGTTTAATGTCTGCTTCTTTAATTTCCTTTTAAAATGCAGCTTTTCCATTCCTTTGTGTTTGCATATTTGGGAGCTGTTAAAACCATATATTTATTATATTCATTACATTCAACATCAACATCTGCCTTAACTTATGCTCTTTATTGTAAGTATTTTTCCCTTTCTATTATTCCTGGAACAGATTGGAGAAGAGATTGGTATCTGTCAAGCTGCATTTACACTATATACATAGCTTGATTCGAAAAATAAGAAGACAACAAAAGAAAAGCAAAACAAAAAAAAACCCAAATAAAAAAAAACTCAGGAAAAAAAACCTAGCAAAATTTAAAAAAACCCCTCTCAATTCCAAACCCCTCCAAAACCAAAACACTAACCCACAAAAAACATAACTCATTTTTCCTGAACTGGTAAGCATTTTCATAAGTTCTGCAAACTTAACCTCAGGAAAAATCATCAAATCTGTTTGTAGAGCTCTGAGGAAAACCTGATCCTTTTGAAAATCAACTTCATGGTATTATATCAAGCCCAGTTTAACTATAGTTATGTCTTCTTTTCTGTGATATTCTTACTGAATTGGCATTGACAATTACTTTTCCTATAGAACAGAGTGAAGTTATTTTAATCATTCAGTCTCCTTTCATCACCCTAAATAGGTTATAGAGATGTATTTACCTGTGCTTTTTTGATTTGTTTTGTTGTTTTAGTTATGAAATGCTTTTATAAACCATAGCTGCTTTTGCAGGGTCTAGATCATGTCTTCACAGACATCTCTGCAACTTGACTCCTTTTGCTTCAGGATATCCTTATGCACCTCTTCAGAGAGGTGCAGGTCTGATTTTTGAGGGGAGATGTTGGGATAGGATGTGAGCTTTGCTTATGCATGCTGTGCACAAGGCAAGCATTACCCAAGCAGGAAGATTGCATTCAGAGCTTAAATCTGAAGTTAAAGAGAATTGAGTAGGTTTGTTTAAGAGCAAAAAATAGTCAAGAATGAATCTGTTTTCTATAATACCTGGAGTAGTCACTTTACCTTATTAATTAGCACATTTAAATCCATCATGAAATTGCGTTAACACCTGCAAGGTGAAAATACACCTAAAACATAAAATTAATGATTTCATTCTTTCTTATTGCATTTCCCCCACATGCAGAGTTAAGTACACAGTGTCAATGCTAAGAATATACATGACTGTTTCAATGATGAGTTTTGATAATGAAAATAGAAGGCCTGGGAAATCCTAATTTTCCAATGTATTGATTCATTGTCAGTAGTGAAACAAGTTTACCAGCATAATACACATTTTGAATCCAAGCATTGTTCTGCGATTGCTTCTCCAATAATGTGTTACTGTTGTGGCAACTTGGTGGTGGCTCAGAGGTTTATTTTTAAAGAGGGTGTTCCTGCATGTTCAGAGTTCTCTTCATCTGTTGCTGAGAAAACAGCTTATATCATCGTAGTGAAGTCATGACTTCAGTGTGATAGCATTTGTAAAGTAGCTGGTAGTACATAGTTCACCATTTCCAGAAGTTGCTGGTCCCAAATCTGTTGCATAGGTTTATGAGTTTGCATGTATAGTCAAACCCTGGGTTGTTTGACCTTTTTTTCTGCGTTTTTTTTTGTTTGTTTTTTTTTTTTTTTTCCTCAGAGGTAGTAATATAAAACCTTGAAGTTTGGGATTTTCAGTTAGGACATGTAAGCATACAGAAGTTGTGCTGCTTATCCAAAGTTTATCCTAAGTGCTTAACCTCTTTGGCCTTAGGATAAGTCTGGGCATCCCATGAAAGCAGTCTGTCCCTTGAGGTTTTCTGTAATTCCTGGCTTCTGCCAGGTCAGAAATAAACAAGAATAGACTTTTTGATAGTGCTTCTATGTCTTCTCCATGGACCAGATGAAACTAGGTGCTGTATTATTATGTTTATTATTATTTGAGTCCTTAATGAGTGTGTTTAAATCCCCGAAGAGATAAGTTCTTGTTTGTTTCAGGTTTCCCTTGCCAGTTTGGACCAGTTCTCATTTACCCATGCAGGTTTATTTACAGTCAGTTTCTCTTTCCAGTTATACCAGTATGCTCAGGGGAAGCAGAATACCACACAGGACATGTCTCAACTTAGGCTTTTTCTTTTACCTTCAACATTGTGGAATTGCTTATTCTGATTAAAAAACCCCAAAAAACTGACAAAACCAAAAAGGCTTTTTGACTCAGTAGTTGAATGTAATTGCCAATCAATTCCATACAATGTACCTGGCTAATACTTAATATCTACATTAAGGGAGTGTAGAGGCCCCTGTTTGGTGTACAGTGTGTAAATACATAGGCAATTCCTATTCAAGGACTTTGCTGGCTACAAAGACAAGAAATTCATGAAAGCTGCAAAAAGGGCACGACATACTTTCCTAATGTGGCAAATACAACCATACTCTTTGTGTGCATATATCTCTCTGTGTGATGTTGTGTCTTTAGTATAAGCACACCTAGAAAGGCTAGCAAGGAAGTACAGGTTGTTTTATTGTAGATCAGCATAAATCTACCTGATGTTTGAGGGAGAGATGGGTGGTTTCATCTATGTCAGCTCAGAGAAGGTGAGGTTAATGAGAAGGAAGTAGAGGGAAAAGCACTGTGAAAGGAAGACAGATCAGGGAACAGCACAGGCTGCTGGTGTTGACATAGCACAAGGGGTGGGTAAAGAGGTTGGAGAAACAAATCTGGATAGTACAGGATTGCACTGAGCATCTGACTGATTGCTTACATTTAATACCTTCTTGCAATATGATTTTTAAAAATGGTCCTTGAACAGCGATTTTAGTTAATATGCTGTATCAATTGCCTGCTGACTTGAAAAAGAAAATGAAGCTAATTGCTTCTGCTTATTTGGACAGCAGTACATTTTGTATAAAAAGGGCAACTTCTGTTGTACAATGATACTGGTGCCAGTCAAACTCTGCCAGATGTGCCACCAGATTTTTTTTCTTTTTCATTTATATTCTTGTTCACAATGTTTTATAATTTTGGGTGTTGTCTTCAGTGTGTTTTGCCCACTGTCCCACAGAGGAAAGCATCACAAGAAATAGTTAACTTTTGCAGTCAAAGACAGACCTAATGCCTCAGCTTTTGTCTGCATTTTCCCTAGCAGTCAAATATTTTGTAATAAACTTAGTAGTTCTGTTTATCTCTTGAGATAGGTAGAAGACAGTCAGTCAAGAGACTTAACCCATGATGGAAACTGAGGCTTTTCACTGTAGATATACTGGGTATTAAGACTTCATCTAAAAACTGTGGCCATGTACTAGAAGATATATATATTAAAAAAATGAGACCAGTTACCCGTGAAATAGTAGAGGTATTTAGAAACTGAAGGAGAATCAAAATTTTTGTGAAGTCATGAGTTTAAGATCTTGATAAGATTTCAGGCCTATTTTGTTTTATATACAGCACTCAGGGGCTTGCTGGAGCATAGAGATGGACTTTTCTCCTGTAAGGAGAGAGAGAGGGGCAATGCGTCTTACATGCTCTTAAGTGAATTGCATTTTGGTTAAGAAAGCAAATAAGCATCTGGTCATTTATTTAACTAGTTCCCACTGTGTTGCATGTGAAGGGTTTTTTCCCTCTGCGTGCTGCTTTCTGCTACAGTGATGATAATGTACCTGGAAGGAAAAGGCAGCCCAGGCTGAGGCAGGCAGCGTCAGACAGGGCGGGCTGCCATCTGTCCCACCTGCTGCATTCATGTGTCCATCTGGTTACTGCAATAGCTCATTGCGGGCTTCAGCAGAGCAACATTCAGCCTGAAAAGAAGGCACTGTGAATTATTTAGGTAGCTAGTGTAAATAAAGAGAGGGGGAAGAGGAGTAAAGGAGGGGAGTTTCAAGAGGGAGAGAGCACTCTCTTACTCCTAGGTGCTTTGGAATGTGTTAATGCATGAGAGCATTTGATTTGCATATAGGTTTAGATGTATAGATCATTGTGAAGATTACAAGCCAATGAGTTTTATCTAGATTTAGATAGCTCTCAGCCTGGTTTGCACATAAAATATAGCCAGTTTCAGGAGGAGAATCTTTGGGGACTTTAAACCTAAGTGAAACTGATGAAATGTAATGCTTTTAGGTATTAATTTAGCAGAAATAAAATATTTCCTTTAAGGGCTTTCTGTGCCCTTTGTTAACCATGAATTTATAACTGCTTTGCATAGTCAGTGCTTTATACACACTATGTGGTTTTGATTTGGTTATAGCTACATTTGTAGTCATCTGTACTTTATTCTAAGAGGAAAAGCAGTTGACAAATGCTTTTCCTTTTTCTTATTCTCTCACGTTTATCAGGTGAAGATTAAATCCGGTCATCAAACAAATAATTTTCCAGCTGTCAGTGTATATATATTGTTACACAGACAAATATATATATGCTTTTCTGCCTACATAAACATACATAGAACACTTAAACCTTTTAAAATATTTTAATGGAAATGAAGAGAAAGGTAAGAAAACATAATTTAATAGTTAGAGTAGCCTTAAAAAATTAATACTTTTATGTTCAAGTTTCTTGCTTAAATTTCAAAATGACCACCAGAAGATTAAGACCATGGTGGATTATTTATTTCTAAAATTGAATTATCTTTAGAAAAGAAAAATCATTAGTGCATTGAGCATAAAAGTTCATCTCCATCCTTCTGTTCTAAGCATTTTAATAATAGTCATGCCATGTCAGATTTTTTTTTCAAATGTTTGAAACATTAGTCCAGTGCTATGTTTAAAATAAAAAAGATATAGCTTCCTACTTCAGTGTGTTTCCTGATGTCACATTCTTCTTGCTTTCTGATTTTAAATGTCACACTTCCCTGGGCCAAAGAACAAAACCGGGATCATCTTAAGAGGAATCCTTGAAATTGTGGGAGGGTTTTGTGTCATTGTTTTCCCTGGGTTTAGATCTGCAGAAGAAAAGGACACGGCATCTTGAAATCCCAGCAGCCTGGCTACTTCTCTAAGATTTGCATGAAATTCAGCTGCAGCCTTCAAAGGGATTTGAGTGGATTGGATTCTTTAAGGTTAGTCCATGTCAAACCTATTAAGTTCAATTCACATGCAAAACCCTTTTTACGTTTTTTTTTAAGCCAATAAGGCTCTAACTACTATTAAGGCGGACATCGTGTACCCGCAGTAGAGCGTCCATGGTAATGGATCACCCTACTGGCACGTGTAACTAACCAATAATCCACTTTGTCATCTTTCAAATTAAAAGATCCGGTGTCCTGTATCTTCCTCAGATGCGGGAGGTATCCTGGAGATGATTTTAAAGTATCTGAGTTAGTTTGCATATCCATCTTATGTCTAAAATATGATCCCCCCCATTAACTGAAGATTCATTTAGCCTTTGAAAGTAACTTAAATTCTATGATTCTTAACTTCCCAGGCCTTTGAGTTCTTACTCTTCCTGTAGAGGTATTCCAGTGTTAAATAATTTTAGGAGTACAGTATATGTGCTATGGTGAATCAGGATACAATTGCAGAGGAAAAAATGATGGAAATACTTTATGGTGTATAAAAGGATTAGTGGCTACTTCAGAACTGCAAGGACACAACTTTAAATAGAACAGCTAAATTTTAAATTTAAAGGCCAGTTCAAGAAATTCTGTGTATCCCATGGACATTTAGACTGAAGGATCTAAATGCCTTATCCACCAGATGGCTGTGAAAGGAGTGTCAAATGAACACACTTTGCCTAACTTAGATATTGTCAAAATAAATGGATGTTGGTAGGAATTTTGGTTAAATAAGGAGCACCCAGCATTCTCTGAGGTTGCCTCTCATCCTGGTGCTTTCTGCCCTATGTGAAGTCTTCAAGATTTGCCCTTCATGGCTGGCTCTGTGTTGTTATGCTGTCGTTTGAACATAGCAGAAGATTTTCTAAAATGCTGGCCATATACTGTAACCAGGTGAGCTGAATCTTGAAATCACTTGTGTCTTTATTGCATGGAGTCCAATTCATTTGCCTCCAGAGTGCCTGTGCTGCCAGCTGGATTGTCACAGTTATCTGGCAGGATGCTGGATTCAAAGTCCTGATAACCACTCAAACTGACTGAATTTTGTTCAGTTTAAAAGGTTTAAGTGAGGGAAAAGTAGTATCTTCTCCTTGTACTTTCTCTTAGCAGAGTTTGAATGTCACGTTCCATGCTCAAAGAAAGCACTGCTTTCAGTTTAGGTCAGAAATGGTTGATTTGTATGTACTGATTGAGAACAGGGTATCGTCCCTTGACTTAGGGTTCCAGGTGCTCCAAGTCTTTTAAAAATATGGTTCTATTAAACACTGCAAATAAGCATTTTTCCTGTTCTATATCTCAAGGACACATACTTCATGTTATAATGTGGGGTTTTTCTAGCAGAAGGTGAAGAAGCTGCTTGTTAATGAAACACTGACTTTTGGGACTATATCCTGTGAAGCTTACATGCCCAAGTCACTTGATGCAGGTAGTAAATTTCCTGGCAAAGTACTTGGAGAAAGGGGTTAAAGGATAATAAACTCTTTCCAGTTTGCCAGGTTCACTTGCATCTTGTGACACAAATATTTAGATTTTTCCAGTATAGAAAAGAATAAAATTAACAAGTACTATAATTAATTGTCTTGTGTTTGGCACTTTTTCTCCCCCATTTTTGTTGTGGTTTTTTTGTTTGCTTGAAATTTTCATCTGTATAAAAAGCTAAAGTTGCTCTGACTTATGTTCAAAATTCTTTCTTGTGTTTCGTGACCTCTGAGAGTAATTTTTAAAACAAGTACCTAAGGCAGGAATGTTTCAGCAGGTAAAAAGAGTACATGTAAGATACGGAATTCCGTATTTGCATGTAGGTTCATAATTTTTCACCTAAACCTTCTTTACTGACAATTCACAAGCCATTCAGAGTTCTACAGAGCTTGTAGCTTTTAGTATTGAGGCCTTGTAGAATTAATATGTCTATTTACAGCATTAATAATTATATAGCAATCCCTAGCATTTATGTTGCTATTTGACTGCATTCCATAAATGCTACTGTTTTCCTTCTAGTAGGTTGTGTTCTATGCATTTTTCACATGTTGGTATTTGGGGAGGTAAAGTTAGTGTTTTGCTGAGGGAATAAAGGGAGTGAGAAGCCTGTCTACATGCATGAATTCTCTCATCTTTGGCACCCAGAGCTTTGTTGCTGAGAATATTGCCAATATCTCATTGGGGAGTGTAGTCGTGTTGTAAGGATTTGGTATCTGTGTTGTCTTGGTGGGGTGGTTCTTTGAGCAAAAGGGTGATTTGTTATCACACTTCAGAGTACTGGAATACAAAAAACCTATATTGATTCTACTGATGCCTGGTAAAAAATAACACATCTGACTAAATTAAATTAAAATTCTTAACAACTTTAGGTTCTAGTAACATCAACAGAGGTGGTTGTCCTTGTTCTTGTCTATACTTGTAGGCAGTCCCCAATTGAAGGTAGAACTGGGAGAGCAGGGCAGAGGGAGAAAGCTTAAATGGCAGAGAAGTTGAATTGCTTTAGTGGCAGATTCTCTCCAGAAAGGCATTGAGTTGTTTCAAGGGTTAGTTTGGGAAGACTTGAGTTGAATGCACTTCTATTCTGTGCAGGTATTGCATTGCTAATGCTGCCTGTCACTTATTGTTCATAAAAACAACATTTACTTCCCAGAATTAATTTAGAGAGCACTGGGAAAATTATAAAAAGCCAAGTTAAAAATTGTATCATCAGCTACAAAACTGGTTGGATTTTTACCTGTGTTATTTTATTGTGAGGCTCTTAAAACAGTATATATTCTGCTCTTTTTACTCTTACGATAATAATAACACCAGAGGAATGTTGCAGATTATTATCAGTGATCTAAAGGGGAAAATGTAGTTTCTCAGTCAAATCTCTTACCAAGTTCTTTATGAATCTCTATTTGTTCCCAGTGGAGAGCTGTCATTGCTGCAAGGTAGTTCTTACAAGAAGAGTCTTGCATCCTATCAGCTAGTCTTAAATATTTTCTCCTGGAAAAGCCTCGCCATATGAGCTGGGAGTCCGGGAGGCTGTGTGCGCAGTCCCTCTTCGGAAAAAATGCGCTCAATCTGTTTCAGACGAGTTCCCTGAAAGATGGGTTAAATCAACTGATTGAGCTGATTTTCTCTCTTGAGGTGATATTTTATTTATATGATAAAATGCTTGGAAAGTGATTAATTTGTCAGGGGAACATCTTGTTACTGTAAATTTGCCGAATGTGTAATAAAATTGCCATAACACAGATGGGAAAATGAAGATCTTTTAAAATGAAATAACTGAGCAGTCTGCCTACATTTTCAGCACTTAAAATTAACTTAGTTAAATTTCTTTGTCATTTTTACCCCTGGAAAAATGCAGACTGGGGAAGATTAGTGGCAAATGTGTGGTGTGAATTTCTGTGTGTTGTGGGTGGAGGGTACAGAAATTGGCTCTGTAGTAGTTTTTCTTCTGCATCAGAAGGATCTGATAGATTTATAAAACTTCTCACAGGGATTGAATGAATTTTTAAAAAAATTAAAATATACAGGTTGGATACTCCTTCCCAGTAGCAGAGAGTTTAAGAATAGGGGACCTTTGTAGGCACAAACCTGAAGTTGTTAAGATGTACATGAAATAGTGCTTTTGTGCCACTTTGTGCAGGATTGCTTTCAAATGAGAGCTAAATAGTGTAATACACTTCTTAAGTCTTTTTATTGCAGTCTCCTGTTGTAGGGAATATGACTTAGATTATCTAGGGGTATACTTGAAGAGGCAAAGGAAAGGATACCTTCCCTGTGCCTGCATTGCAGTGTGTAACAAGTGAAAACAGCATAGGGAAGGAACCCTGCCTTTTATTCATACATTTTACTACTGCCTGTCCATTTGTCCACCAGAATGAGCTACTTATCATGCTTCCATGTTTTTCCCTTACAACTTAAAGACTTATGAAAGGAAAATTCAATTTTTTTGTGTCCTTTTATGACAGGTAGAGTGGATACTGTGGTCATTTGGATTAAAAACATATCCATCACCACAAGCTGACAGGTTATTATTATGTCTTCTTTGAATATATGAATTTTATCCCTACATGTTGAAGTGTAAGAATGGGAACTTTTTATATAAATAATTATCCTGCTAGTGATGTACTGCATACTGTTGCCATATTTTTTCACTTTTACAGCATTCTTGGCCTTATCACCCATAACATAAATCTCGGGCTCTCATATTTAATACAACCTGTAGGATAACCGTGCCTGTATAATGTACAGTCAGCCAATCCCACATCATCATTTGGCTATCATTATTTGTTGTTGTGTGACAGATGTTTCAGTTGATGTCCCGTTTTGGATTTTACAGAATGATGCAGCCATCCAGGGCTAGATGAGTGTGGCCTCTTTCAGGTGTTCATGCTGATCTCCACAAGCACCCTCAGTTTATTAAGCTTCCAACTATAGGCAGTTAGAGTCTTGGTGTTATCTTGGTTGCTCATAATTTATTTTTCAGAACACCACGCTATTCATTCCATGAAGCAATAGTAATATAAAGATTTACTGTCAGACCCTCTACTGTGTAAAGAACCAGGGAAGAAGTGAAGCAGATTTGGTGTATGTTCTAAGCAGATGCTTAGTGAAATGATTCTTATTCCAGATCTCAGTTCCATCATAGGAAAAAAAAAATAATCTGATTCCCAGTCTGGTAAAATCATCATTTAATGCCATCCTATTAATTGATCAGGGCTGATCCTGATGGCTTGAGAACCATGCTGAGCTTCTGCTGAAACTGGGGAGGCACAAAACTTCTCTGGATCAGATGCATGTTATTTGAATTTACTGGTGGAATGCCACACTTTCTTCAGGCCAGTCTTCCTTTCACTGCTTACCCAAGGACATTCAGCTTAAACAGAATTTTTAGCTGAACCAGAAATAAGTATTTGATCTAGACTTAATACTGGTGAAATAACTGAAGCAAATATGTCATTAAAATACAGCTGAAACTGAAACAGTGTGGAGTGAAGAGTAATTAATGCTGATCTGTTCATGTAAAGCTTTTCTTGGACAAGCCTCTCATGGACATTTTCCAGAAGAGACGGCCACAGGTGAAGCATGTAATGATTGCAGTGTATTGATACAATTGCTTTATAATTGCAAGTAGCAACATCCCTGTTCTACATATTATAACTGAGCAGGTACATATTTGTTACTTTAGATGATTTTTCTGGAATATGCTGAATTTATATCTTCTCCCTGTGACTGCCACCAAAATAGAAGGCAAAAGTTAAAAGAGTAGAGGCAATATCAGGACTTTGTGAGAAGCTTATCCTGGAAATTTCTGGAGTCATGCAAACATTTTAAAAGTGTAAGCCTTTGCTTTCTGACCTTTGCTGCTGATACCAGAGGCAAATCTCTGACATGTAAACCCAGTGGCATAAATAGGTTTGAATTACACATAGTAATATGTCAAGAAGAGGGAACTGTGAAAAGCCAAGGGTTTATTTATTTGTTTGTAAAAATCTGTAATCACACATAAAAGATCCAAGATAGACTAGAGAAGACTTTTAAGGTGCATAGGTTTTGCTTCTATGAATTCTCTGATTTATCTCAATATGTGATGAATTTGATCATCAGTACCACACCCAAGTAACATACAAAACTATTTGTTTAGTCTGTTTCTATTTTGAGAAATAGAAACAGTGCTTCCAGAGTCAAGGTAGTTAAGCAAAGAGTAGAATTCAGTGGAAGAGGATTTTATTTTTCTTCTTATGGTTTTCACTTAAAACTGTTACAGGCCTTCATAGTATAGAAATAGAAATGTTGTGTGTTAACAGACAGGGCTCATATCACTCAAATGCTTTAGTTCAAGTAAATAAATAGACTGCTGTGCTCTCTGAGTCCTTGCATGTCAGTGTGGTTTTCTTTGGGTGCAGGAGGTTATGGAAATCCACTTGCATCTTGTGTATCAAGAGTATCAGGACCTTAGATCCTCTGAAATCATGGGCTGGGTTAGGGAATAACACCATGAGCTGGTATAAATTTGCAGAGCTTTAGAATTGGTGGGTCTATTCCCCTGTACCCACGGTTTTGACCCACAGTGAATGGCAGATGTGCTGTGTTTGGAACAAATTTGATTTTGTTTTTCTAGCTACTACTCTCATAAAAATAACAAACCCAACACCATTTGTAAAATTACCCAGACAATTTAAGCACTTTGAGAATCGTGTGGTGATACTGGAGGAGGAGGAGTCTTCTTCAGAATTCATGTTCATCTTTAGAACTGACATCTCTGTTCATGGCTGTTTCACAGCAGTTAAAAATTTGTTCAAGCAAGGAGCAGTGGAATTTTTTTTATGCATTCCTCTTTCATATAATGAAAATGAGCACTCCTTTTTGCATTTTGTAGAAAACAAGATGTATTCTGATAAATTGTATTTGTAAAGTATTTGATAAATACTTCATCAAAGTGTTTATTTTCCTAGTATTGTCTCCCTCTTTCATTTCAAATCCTTTAAAAAAACCCCACCCCAAACATAAAAACCTTGGGCTATTCTCAACTACACACTGCTTGCACATTACCCTATATACTGGCTAGTGCTATTCTTGCCATAGGCTTTATATTTGGAAAAACTTCACACAGAGAAATTTGGATTAATTTAACGGAAAAATAAACATTATAAATTAGGAGTAAGAAGAAATTTAATTAAGTTTTTCGTTTAGGAAAGAAACCCTTATATATTTCAAAACAACGAAGGTCTCATTTTGGAGGTGAAAGGCAAGTTCCCTTCTCAGACATAAATATTCAAATTTCCAGAGCATGTTTTAATCAAAGCCAAAGAAAAAACCAGAATGTACTGGATTGGAATTCTCCCAAACCATGGTGCAATTCCTATGCCCTGATGTTGTCCTGTTGAGCAGTGTTAGACTTTTGTGCATGTGGGAGCGAGATAGGGGTACTCTTTGGAAATGCATTAAAAATCAGTAAGTTAAAGATCATTATTAATAAACAATACCATAACATTATGACTAGAAATATTTGCCTAGGTCCTTTTCCTTGCTTATATATTGATTTCAAGTGATCTGGTCAGAGAGCTCTGTGTGGGAACCAGGAAAGCTGAGTCAGCCCTAGACCCAGTTGCTGAGAGACTCCCTGTCTGAGAACACTTAGCCACAGAAAAGTGGCTATTCGTGGCTATTCCCCTATTTAGTTTTCAAGTCCTGCAAAAGTGATTGGGATTTTTGTCATCATAACATAGCTAAAAGTAAGACTATGGCGCTCTAGAGACTGCTTTAAACCACTTTCAATTTTTGTCCCTACCTCTTAGGTTTCCTGCACATACTTGCATCATAATTTGAAAGGAATATTTTCTCCCTTGTAGAATCTTACATCTCACTCCTTTTAGTTTCTTTATCAAAAATACAGTTTCAAGCTTTCGGTATGAGACCGTGACAAAGTGATTTTATAGCCGGTACTGAGAGTGACTAAACTTGACAACAATTGTATTTTATGACAACCACTGCTTTCATGTCCACAGCCTGCTTTCCCATCATCAGCTGTGATTTTTTTTTCTCCCTTTTTTTTTTTCTCTTCTCCTCCCCCCATGACTTTTTTCAAATGCAAGCAATTCTGTATCTCTGCACTGACTGAAAACAAATCCTTTTACCAGGAATGCATTTTAATGGACAGCATGCTTCACTTAAGTCACCAGAACCTAAACTCTATAATATTCAATTTTTTACCAACCCTTTTTCTTGAGGGTGATGTTCATAAGAGTAGTGGAAGAATTAGTATTACAGAACTAAACCAGATTAGGAGGGAATGTGAATTAGATTTGGTAACAGATGGTGCCGTGGAAATTAAAGGTGCTTTGCGAATGGAAGCGACAGCAGCTTGCCTCTTTTCCTCTCCTGTCTCTCTCTTTCATGCGCTTGATAGACGGGTATAAATCACAACAATCCCGTCTTGACAGCCAATTTCGAGAATTTGATCTGGTTAAAGACATGGCTTTCCTGCTTCACTCACTGAAACTGGCTGCTATTTTATTTTTATACAGCGCCTTGTCATATTTAGGAAAGTGGAATCACCTGCCTCTCTTTAATGAAATTTTCTTTAATTACAGTTTTAGCTCTTTAGTGTTAATTACTTTTCCATTCAGCCTGAATTCTCAGGCTGTCTCATAGGGATGTATTTCTCTTCCCCCACCCCACCTCCTTGCACTATTCACGCATATGCTTTCATTTTTCTAAAGATGCTTTTCGTTGTTGGAAGTTGTTGTCAGATCCATTATAATTAGATCCTAATTATCAAAATCATCATTATTGTGTAGGAAGAGGAAGCATTGTAAACAACTGTTAAAGTTATAGGATCTTGTTTGACAGAGCAGAAACCTTTCAGGATATGCGTGAGTAATAAACAAGTAAACAAAAAGACATACTGAAAACTCTGGGAAACATATAAAGATCTGGAGAGCAAACCCTCTCCTTGGAAGGAAAATGTACCTAGGTTATCTCCCCATATCTATTCCTCGGAGTCTAATCCTGTATTTTTTCAGAAAAGATCAGAATAAAATTACCCTGTTTCAGTTTGCTTATGTAAATATTCATCTTTGCTCCTCTCATTCAGGTTCCAGATATAAAAATCACTTTCTTGATGTGTGTCAGGATTGACTTACAGTTGCCTTAATACAATTACTTTTTTGTATGTAAGGCAGCAAGTGTAAGTGAAGGGACTGCTGTGATGCATGGAGATGTGGAGATGCTTCTGCCATACACAAAGTCCTCAGAGTGAAAGAAAAAAATAATGGACTGTATCTGAAAGAAAAAAATAAAAATGAAACCCTCTCAAACTAGGAGAAGATCCGTAGAGCTGGCAACTAACAGTTGGTAGAAATAAAGCTTCCTACTGGCAGTCAAATCAAATGTAGTAACAACTCCACGGCTCCCTGCTGCTTGCTGACAGCATGGTGTAACACACTGGGACAAACATTCACTTAAACACTGATTGCAGGAAAACGTCATTTCCCCACTCCCCAAGTGGCTCTTGGGTTGCGTGTGCGAGCGCACATGTATGTGTAGGGGGTGTCTAAATCCATGGCATGTGTCTGGGAGGACAGCACACACTGGGAGCCAGCTGAGTGAGGGGGTGGGAGAAGGATCACTTGCTTTAGAAGTTTTAGTCCTGAGTCTTTTTAAGACGCTCACTCTCTGATACTATTTCTGGTGTGTTCTCTCTAATCGGTTCTCCAATTTAACAGACCCTGGCGTGCAAATTATAATTCTTCTGCTATAAATCTGCAGAAAATCGGTGAGAGAGCTGGGTGGGGAGACAGGTACACCGTGTGCACACACCTACACCTTGCCTTTCAGCCATAGAACGAAATTGCTGCCAGAAATTGTGAAAAATCTCATGGTGCAAACTTTGACTCTCTCTTGAGACTGAAGACCTTTTTTTGTCTTCTTTTTACTTTTGGAAAGTGATGAATGACAGCTCTGTCTCTCTGATCTGTAGTACTGGCTTTCTGACTGGTGCAAGTAACTGCTTTTGATGCTGTAATCATTTCAAAATAATCCCTTTTTAGAAAGCCTGTTATGTTCTTGAATGAATCTTTACTTACTTTTGTAGTTTTTTTATTTTTATCTCCTGAAGTAGCTGAATGTAGCATTTCATTTTCTTTTGCTCTTTCAGCTGATTTCCCTTAATAAAAAAAATCCTCACAATTAATAGCTGGCTCCTTCACACTTTACCATGTCCTCTGGGGGCTGGAGACATCAGGTGGATTCCACCTGATACCAGTGAATTATAACCACAAGTAGAATGATGCTCCATAACAGAAAAACACTTCTTAAACAGAGTTTTTGCTGTCTTACAGCATGTTACATAGATTGTTAGTCTGCATTTGGACTAATAAAATCTTACTCTTCCTGATCATTTTACTGATTTACATATGATGAGGCTAGGCCATCATTATAATTGTCACATGACAGCCTTTTTGATTGGAACATTTTGGGCATAGGAATTCTCCTGGTGTGAGTTGGTGCAGCTCCCAACTCTTTTCTTGCTGCAGACCTGGCTCTTTTCCGGAATACTAAATACCATAACAACAACAAATATATATAGATCTAAATTAGGCTAAAAGTCAGTAAATGAGAGAAGGTAAGTCGAAGGTATTACAGTGGTAGGATTGTAGCTTTGAACAGCAGTCCTGTTCTGGCTGTAAAAATGTTAAAGACAGAGGAGAAAAATGTTACAGACACACTAAAAACTAAGTAGATATATGAAGCATTCCCCAAGGTTCAAGTTGTATCAGGACCATAATATATACACAAAACCCAATAAATTTCCTATGTGTTTAACTTTGAGGCGTTGTAGAATGATTTTGTTTTGAAGTGCCATCTCCCTGTGTTGCTTTCTCTTCAATATTTGCCTCTTTTTGTTTTAAAGTATTTGAAAACTAATCGTCATGGCATACTGCAAAAGGTACGTTTTCCTACTTAAAGACATGATATCCATATACGTAGGCAGGACTTTTCTGTAGGAAACTTTTTTTGATGATGGCCTGCCTAGTAGTAGTGCATAACAGCTAATAGGATATTTTTTGCATAAAACACATGCAAAAATTAAGGTCACTGGTGCAGTCTTTTATATATGATTTTGATTTTTGCCTATCAGTTAGAGGGTTTGTTTGTTTGTTTGTGTCAATGTGTTGAAGTGACGTGTATTTGGTACAATGGACAACTGTGCTACTGAGGGCTGGCAACTTTTCAGATGTCTGGTGTTTTGGCTCAAAGGTGTGAGGTCTTTGAGTATTTTTCCTCATTTTTGTTCCTAAAAGAGTACCTTATGTAAAGAATAATAATTTTTCAGTTTGAAAAGATTTAAATTATATTGCCTCTAAGTGCTTCAGCTTTTAAATTCAGAAGAGTTATGTTATAGTCTGTCAAACCATAGGATCTGTATGCTGCAGAGACTGTGCATGTCTAAGGATACATTTAATTAAACCAGCATTAGTGCATCTATACAGACTTATTAAAACACTTAGTTTGTCTCAATAATATTGATTAAATACCAGTAGTTTGTTTAATCTAAGTGTATTTTTGCTATTACTACATTACTTCCAAGTAATCAGGGTAATAGTCATCATCAGTGAAATATCACGTTAGTTATGAAGTAATGCCATAAGAATTGATTTAGACTTGGCAGGAAAGGAAAGGCTTTCTGTCATATAATGCCAAAGCCTGATTTGGACTATTAGAATGAGAGTTTTACACATAATTTCTGTTCATATAAACAGGGTGTGTTTTATAGGCTTATAGGTTATTCCGTACTCTGAGTATCCATTATATCAAGGAACACCTCAGACAGTTAATTATGCAAAACATCATGTAAGTAATTACACAGTATTATTATGCATTTAACAGTTTTATTGATTTGCCAGTTGCTCACTTACAGTATTTAGAGCAATAAACAAGAGATGCTCACCCTCAGTTGAAATAGATCCAAGGAAATGAGCTAAAGATAAATGACACTAGTATGCATTGTTGCATCAGATGTAATCCTTAAACATAGGAGCTGTCAACAGTGATAATTTGCAACACATTGGGGTATCTCAGGATCATTTCCTTCTTGTTAACAAAGTTTATCAACCAAGGAGCATGGGGAATCAACTTGAAATAGAACAGAAGCAATAATGAATATTTATATATGGTGGATGAGGAGGTTTAAATAATTCTCCCTCATTTTGGAGGGTCTGTAGTAGTTGCAAGTCAGCCACTTGAAATTTTTGGTTTTTTTTAAAAGCAGCACAGAAAACAAAGTGCAGCCTCTCAGATGAGGTACAGATCTGAAGGATCAGAGATAATGGTTTGTTTGGCTTGTTTTCTTGAGCTAAAAATGAGCACGCAGTAGTGCAATCTTCCACTGCCTCGTTTGCAGGAAGTGCTTTAGCAGAGCTTGGGTAGATCACATATGGAGCAATAGCAACTGTTAGGGAAGCTGGATCCTGTGTCAGCAGTCATCAGCTAACTCAGGCCACTGCTGGTAACAACATGATGGCTTCAAGCATTGCTCCGTCTCTTCCGGCTGCTACTGGCTTTGACAGCTGCTCTGGAAGGAGTCACTGGCTTGCTTTGCTTTTCCTTACCAAGGTGAAGTGGGGAAGTTTCAAGAAAACATAGAAGAAATTGCAAAAAAGTAATGAAACTTTTGGCGTTTTTTTAACAACCTCCCACCCCTGCAAAAAAGCCTCCACCCAACCACCACAGCTGTTCTGTTTTGCATTGGGTACTCTTGTGGTTGTACAACACTACGTGGTTGTACATATGTGTTGATTATTAAAACCTTGAGCCTAACAACAGTTTTGTTTGTGCATGCATAGGACAAGATTAGCAATACCTTGCAATTAATGATCTCATCCACTAGGTTAACCAAGCAAGCCTTGCCATATTTCTTATTAAAAGAAGAAATCCTTTCTTTTCTATCCTCCAACTAAGCCAGTGCACCTTAATGCAATGATGATATGTTAGACCCAGCAGTTGTCAAAGCATCGTATTACTGTGATGCCATAATGACACCCTGTCTCTGTAAAGTAGTCATGTTTTCTCAAATCACACGTTGCACCGTTGATTTCTGACATGACACTTCATTCAGTCACTTTCCTTTTCTTCGGCGTCTCCATTCTCTGACAATAGCAGCTGGTGCCCATTTTCCTACTAAGTGATTCACATTTTACCACTTTACTAGAGTGCAATTAGCTGAAGCAGAAAAAAAAATGCTCAGTGTAAAGCAGCTCAGCTGAAATTGTTACTCAGCTCTTTAACAGGACCTGGTGAATGTCTTGAGGTGTTGTCGTGGGTGTTGGTGCGAGAAGCAACGTTTTAGTTTCTTTGCACACAATATTTTTTTTTCTCTGTTACAGTCAGGGAAACAGAGTATGGGAATTCACTGGAACACGCTGACTCTTTTTTGTCTACTGATTGTAGTATAGACCTGCAAAATGATACTGAAAGTAAGCACAGTATTTAGAAGGAAATGTGTTATTTATAATCAAAGTGAGGGTCTGGCTTCCATTCCTGACTGCTGCAGACTTACTGTGTCACTTAGACAAAGAGATTCTTTAATGCATTGGCTTTCACAGTTAAAGTCTAAGGATAGCAAGATCTTTTTGGTAGACATCCATGTGAGAGGAAGGTATTGGAGGAAAATCAGATGGATGGTACTGTTAGCATGAAAAGTACCTAGGTATGCATAATAACATCTACCTTGCTGATGCTCCCATGTAGTAGCTGTCATTACAAATGTCAACTGCTATCAACCTATTCTGATATTTATGGAAATAGGGCAAGTCTCTCTCCAAGAAAAGAAAATACTTTCTGTGCAGGTAAAAGTGCACTTTAGTGTTGGTCTGCAGTAAAAGTAGTCACTTTAATTATTTTAGCTGATTATTACTGCCACTGATACCACTGGCAGCTCTGAAATAGAGAATGATGCCGTAAGCAGAGCTTTTCCTTCTTGAAAAACAAACGTGAAATGTGTTTATGGATTATGAGGTATTGGTACGTTGTTTTGACCTCCTTTGGGTGTTGATAATAAGGGAGATGAGGGGAAAGTAACTCTGTGAACCAGTTATATACATAGATGCAATATAAAGAGCTCTCAGTAACTGGAATGAGGTTTGCTTTCTTAAGGCTATATACTGTAATCAGATGCAGTTAATTTTTGCATTCCACTTGTATATTGATACTGATTTAGCCAGTGTCAGCACTGTCAATATCATTAGTAATGTGGCAGGTAGATGGAAATATGAATGTGATTGCATTAATAAATTCTTAATATATTCAGCCTTTCATAAGCACATAGCATTACAATTTATCCGCTATTGTTTAAGACCATTTTAAAGAAGAAGTTACCTATTGCAGTGCTCTGTCATTGTGTCTTTCTGCCAGCAGATTCTGGCTTCAAGGTATTCTTAAATGAAGAAATTTTGAAGTAAATTTAGTGTAGACATGAAGAGTTAATGCTGTATATTGCATATTAGCCATGGCTTGTAGCACCTTATGTATTTTCTCTTGTATGTGGCCATGGAAATGTTTTTAGAGCCTGTTGTTGTTTTTCCTGAAGCTGCTGAAAGGAACGTTTACCTGAGATTTCCCACTTTTTGGAAAACTTACTTCAGAACAGCCCACTACAAATGGAGCTGCCATTTATTTGACTTAAAATCTGACAAAGAAAAAAACAACCCCACCAAGGCTTTAAAATAAATACTGTACGTTTTTATATGACACATGTTATTTCTATTCATAAACCTTAACTAAATTTAGATTTTTATTAATCCAATGTGACCTAAAAATTTTGCATTAACAGCACAATGTGGAATTGGGCTTATTCTCTTTGAATGCAGATAAAGCCATCATCTTGAAAATAGCTCTTTCTGACAAAAAGGTGTTCTTTTGAAATAAAGTCTTATTCACTACATTCCTCTTAGAGTTAATGTGAATTTTAGTGCCTCTAATTTTAGATTGAAGTGAGGTCTAGAATAAAACCCACTGGCTGACAATTGAATTTATAGATAGTTGTGAATATTTCAGGCTTGAATAATAGAGCTGTAGAATTTCAGACACAGAGAGGAAGAGAGAATTAAGCTCCAACTGTAGTTTTACACTATAATGCAATGGTGTCTAGGAATTCTTCAGTGTAACGAGCTAAGTAGTAATTAGGAGGGAACTGAGGGAGGGATTTTACCGAGATCTAGCTTAGGCATTATTCCAAATGTTCAGCATGATAATTTGATGGTGGTCACACCTGCCATCCGCTTTAGATGGCTCTTGAATTACTTTTGTTCAGAGGTGGTGCAGTAAGGAAGGAGTGAAAGCCGTAGATGTCTATTGCCCACCCACAGCCAGTACCCAGCCTTGTCTCTGTTTCACCTTCCGGGAATTGAGAAAGTTTTTGTTCTCAGAGTCAGGCGCTGTTGTTTTCGCTTTTCCCTAGAATGGTTAATGTTTTAACCACGCTTACACTTTGCCTGCGTGCACCAATCCGGTCTGCACTGTTGAAGCAGCTCTGTCTTGGTTAGTACCAGAACCTGCTACTTCAGAGGCATCAGAAGACTGGCTTTAGCATAGGCAGCACTGGTGATCAGATTTTAATGCTTGTTAGAACTGAGAGAGTATTTTGGTTCTGACTGCTTGGAGTGGGAGACAGCCACTTCTGTACTGGCCAAAACAACATGCAGTTGACCAGCTAATTAATTACAATTGTTTGGGGTTTTTTTCAGGAATGGGAAGGGTGACATTTGGGCTCATTATTGCACAAATTAGATTTAAGAAATCAGCGATGGAAGTTTCGTACAAGAATGTGCCATCAAGCTGGTTATGACAGACTGTAAGCAGTGACTCCTAGTGCTGTATTTTGAGACTTTATGTGTGGAGTCTTGGCAGACAGGAGGTGAAAAAAGAACCAAGTACCTGTTTAGTCAATAAAAGAATTTTAGCGTGCAGAAAAATAATATAAAAAATCAGTTGGTAAAATGTGAAAGTTAATTGATAATTTTAATCATAGCTGTATAAAATTCACTATGAATGCAAGGGGAGAGAGAGACAGAGAGACACCATGTTTTAGTACCCTAATAACTTCTAACTCTAGTCTGAGATCGTAATGTATGTGAGAGCGGTCCAGTAATTATAAGGTAATAAGTGGAGTGGTGGTGTAAGTGCTCTAAATTAAAAGGAATTCGCAGAGCTGCTGTAAGTCAGTGCCGACCCGCTTTCTTTCAAACGTTGACTTGAGAAAAGTGCTTAGCCCAGAGTGCAAGTAGAAAGACAAGAGAGAGCTATCTATTAATTACAGCGCTCATTAACAGTGACGGCTACAAGGCAGCAGATGCAGAAGAAAAGGCACACGCTACTGCAGGCTGGCAAGGGGATTTCCCCCCCTCCAGTTCTTGAGGAAAGGACAACACAAGCAGGTGGTCCACTGTAATAAGATATTTTCACGGCTTTAACCTTCCCATTTCCTTGGTTTATTTGCTGACACCAGATAGCTTGCTCCTTCCACTTCCCCAAATAAGCCCTGATTTTAAGTTTAGATGCTAATATTTCTGTACATCAATCTGGCTGTTTTCCAAATATACACGTTGGTTGTTTTCAATAGAATTTTACAGTAAAAATCACAAAAATTGAGAGGTGTAAATAAAATTCATGGGCACTGATTTTAGAGTGATTCTCATCTTAAACACTTACCTTTAATGAAGGGTTAGGCTTTGATCTCCATTACCCTCACTAGAAAAGAAGCCAACTCTTTGATTTTTGTCTTCTTTCCACTGGTGAATTTGATTCCAGATAGTAAAGTCGAAATTGATGAAATTTTTTTTATTCCTAAATAAAAAGAAGCAGAAAAATGAAGACAAGATCTCAAAAATTACTTCAGAAAATTTTATCAGTCAGTTGTCTGGACTTACATATTTGCTTTGAAAACACAAATCTATAGCTTCAGGTGGTCTCATGGGATAGTTGCTTTTCTGCAGTTTATGTTTCTAAAGAAATGTTCATGACTGTCATCTGAACTTTGGCAGCTTCTGAGAGTACTGTCAGGAAAATGCTGCATAGGCCATTTGCTACTGTGGTCTCATAATCACAGCCAGAGAAAACGAAGATAATGTCTGAATCAGAGCTTTCTAATTAATATTTTTGTCCTTTGTTCACCCCAAAATGTTTTAGTAGTAAAAACCTCAGAGATGGAAATAGACAAAGATTTCTTCCCCAGTCCTCCCTGTAGAAAGCACTGATTTGTTGGATCAGATATTGTATGGTTTTGTTTCAGATGTTTAATTCTGAAACTGTGAGAAATGAGAAGAAAAAAATCTCGCTTTCTGAAAGACAAAACTTTTATGTAAAATTTCCTTTAATACATTTTTTAAATCCAAGAATAGAACACATAAAATGTCAGATCCTATAGAGCTGTAGATATATGGGATAGTGGTGTAGTTATTACTGGTTAGTCTGAGGATAATGGCTAGAAAGTAATTGCAGCCACAGCTGATGAATCATTTCACTTAGATTTTGTGAAAATGGAGTTCAGCTGCAATTATTTGTTAGAGTACCCCGTTGAAGTGCTACTTCGTTACTAAATAGCTGTATCTATAATAAAGCAATATTAACGAAGAAAAAAAAAAAGATTACAAGGGACCTGCTCTTCAGTTCTTGGATCCGATCAATAGATGATGGATACATGTTTTAGTTAAGTGTCTTGACAAATATTAATTGCAGAGCAGAACATTTATGTGATCAAACTTGAAAATATGTGTTTCTGATAATGGTGGAATTTACATAAAAAAAGTATAGATGGAAAAATGAAGACATGTAATAGCCAAGCGATCTAATAGGAATTTTAAAATTTTTTGACTTGCTTGATGACAAGTTCAGAATTTAGAGTTGATCTGAAGTTGACATGTAGCCTTAGAGGGCGGATGGAGGGGACAACAGAAGGATTTGGTCTCTTTAAAGTTTTTGTTTACTGCCTGTCTGGAGCTTTGACAAAGCTCTGTCATGCCCTTATGCTGATTACCTTCATGTAGAACAAGAAGTATTGACTAATGAATGAATGATGTGCAGTCCCTAACCCTTCCAGAGCAGCCTTAAAGAGCACTGTCTTTAATACACACATTCTTCTTTCTCTCTCTCCCCACTGCAGGCTTCTCTGCAGAATGTCAAGCAAAGATCGACACATTGATTCCAGCTGTTCGTCGTACATCAAGACGGAACCGTCGAGCCCCGCCTCCCTGACGGACAGCATCAACCACCACAGCCCCGGTGGCTCCTCCGACGCCAGCGGGAGCTACAGTTCCACCATGAATGGACATCAGAACGGGCTGGACTCTCCTCCCCTCTACCCCTCGGCCACGGGGCTCGGGGGCAACGGGCCGGTCAGGAAACGGTACGATGACTGCTCCAGCACCATTGCTGAAGACTCACAGACCAAGTGTGAATACATGCTGAACTCCATGCCCAAAAGACTGTGTTTGGTGTGCGGTGACATTGCATCAGGGTACCACTATGGAGTGGCCTCCTGCGAGGCCTGCAAGGCTTTCTTCAAGAGGACAATTCAAGGTTGGTTATTTCTTAATCTTCCTTTCTTTTGCTCAGAGTGAAAATGTATAGTCTTTGGCTGAAGCCTGTTAGGACTTCAGACCGTGCCTTTTCATTCCTCTTACTGCCTGGTCTTACAGATGTTGCTCATGAAGAAGCCCCTTTGGGCCTCTTTGGGAGTTCTGTCTGTGATGTTTAGCCCGATGCCATGTTTATTTTGATTCCAGAAAAAAGCCCACTGGAGCTAACCAGTGGATGTTCAGATTTGTTTTCTGTGAAGTTGTCTGGATTCCCATAAATGATTGTTGCAAAGAAAGTGAAGCGTTTTCTGAAGGTTGTCATGGACGCCTCTTGAACACACCTTGTGGCTGGCACATAGGATCGTGCTTGTGTGTTGCTCCTAGATACACCACTACTGTATTTAAATTGTTACAGAAATCCAGTTTCTATTTGTTAAAGAACCAATGCATGTACAACTGGAACAAAAATGCAGTGGTGTAGTGCTTTGTGCATATAGTGTATTGATAACTGGTCTTTCCCCCACTATATACAGTGGCCTTAAATGAGTTTGTCAAGATCATATTCTAAGGAAAGTAAGTTGGCAGCTTTTGGTCTCTGCTAAGTGTTTTTTTACTAATCTGCTCTTGATACCTATTACAAATATGCCACATATTTTGGCATAAATTAGTACAAATGGGAAAATTTGCATGACTGCTTCTTCTAGCTTCAGAACCTATGGAGACAAAATAACCTTCTACTTTGATTTAGATATCATCCTTTCAAGTAAAATTGAAGGTGCTTTATTTAAAGAACATGAGGCCAAGCTTGGCCTGTGCAGGAATATAATGTCACATTAAATTAAACTCAGACTTCAGAGACTAAAATTAGGTTGCTAAGTCCAAATTTAAGCGCCTCAATAAAACCTACTTGCTTTTCATACATGTTGAGCACCTGAAATTCTCAGGAAACGCAATGCAATCTGGTGATACAGTTTTCTTTTTAAGAATGGGCATAAAGTAAGCTTCAATTTGTAATTTCACATAACTCCAAATTCAAAACATTTGGTCAAGATTTCTTAAGTATAGTGCTTCCATATTTAATGTAAAATTAATGAGGAAGAATGATGGATGTTGATTTGATTTATCTATTGCTGAGGTAGTGGCCATTTTATTCTTCTCTCTTCCATTTTGCTGCTGGGGAGATTTGGGCCTTTTACCAGTACCATTTTATGAGGGTACCCATTTTATGAGGGTACCCATTTTATGAGGGCCATACAGCCACTAAAAAGAAACATTAGACTTCAGTTGTTCTAATGGAGCTGAATGTTACACTGTTGGCAACCAGTAAACAAAGATTTGTAGTGGTGGCCTGGGTTTATATGTAAAATGAGCACACATACAGAAACTGTGTGCTCATGTCAAGTCTCTGTTTTGGAAAAAGTGAAAAAAAAAATAAAATAAAGAAGAGGTAGGTGATTTCACTTGACCTTCAAGAACATTTTCAGAAAAGCTCAAAAAATGTTTCCACTGAAGCAATTTGTATTTTGTGGTTGCTAAACTTCAAGCACCAATTTCAACTAGCAACTCTGCTTTTATAAATGGTATTTAATTGCTGTGTAATAGCTGCCCTACAGGACTGAATTGGTGCACGATTATTTTAGTTGCATTTTGAGCACAAAAAAAAAAATGCTACAAAAACAAAAACTGATTGAAGTGTTGACTTCTGGCAATAATAGGTAACCTGCAATTTTACACCACACCACAGACAGCAAGTTTCTGGGCATGGGAGCACAAGGCAGAGACATCATTCTCCAGATTAGCAACCTGGACTTGGCCACGCAGCCCAAGTTAGAACTGGCAGCTGTGCAGAAAGTCTCAGTGCGGTTAGAGCACGAGCTGCATCAGCAGGTGACAGTGCTGTGAAGACAAAAAAAATGCAGTAGGGCAAAACCAAGCATTGAAAAGAAAAGCCATAATCAAGAAACTAAGAATAGGAAGTATGTTACCCATCAGAATACCATGGCAGCATCTTCTGCAATCGTCCTGATTAAACTGGCACAAATACTGAGAGTTTTCAGGTACCATCCAAAATAATGGAAGCTATTTAATTTGGGTGAATCAAACCATGGGTTGTGGCAGGTGACAAAAAGTATATAAGAAAAAGGTGCTTCCTCATGATTTGAATGGGAAAATGCTACCTTTAGGCTTGCATGCAGAATAAATCCCCTGAGGTTTTTTGTTCTAATTGGTAGAATTTAGTTCCAGTGCTCTGGAGGTCATTCTTCCCTGCACCATTTCACTTCCTTGTTCATATCATGTTCCTTCCCTCTCTCCGCTTGTTTGTAAAATGAGTTTGCTGCTGCATAACTGCAAACAAGAAAACAGGGAAACAGAAATAAACGCAACAGGCTTTGAAATACAAAATAGAAAACCAGGCTGCCTGAAGAGTCAAATATTATAACTGTACATATGAAGGGTAGCATATTTCAGTTCAAAGAATTCTTATTTTAAATGCTAATAACTTAACTGTGATTGGGCACTTTATTAATAGATTCAGTGAAAAAGAACATGACTTTCCAAACCTTTGCTGGTCATTCATCAGTTTACTAAATTAGCTCAGACTCGTAGATCCTCAGTGCTGTTCCTGTTGAAATTATGAGCACAATTGCCCTGATTTCAGGGAGAGGAGGGCTGAGCTGATAAGGTCAGATTATGAAGCACATCCTGTGTTCATGTAAAGCCTGATGTCCTTTCCACTGAGTCAATGGATTGAGTCTTTCCATTCCAGAGGAGTCTCTTGAGGTCTCAGGAAGTGGAGGCCACAGGCAGCTGCTCAAAGCCAGCACAGTTCTTGTGCACCACCAGCATCTCACACAAGATAGTGCACCTGGTAGCTCCTACACAAGGCAAATATTGCTCCAATGTGGAGTATAGACATGTTTTTAAGGGTAATGGAGATTATCATTCCCTTTCAGATTTAGCAATTTAGTCTAAAAAACATCCATTTCTGCCTCCTGGAATCAATTCCTGCTCATTTTCGTAAATGTTAAGAAATTAAATGAACCCTGTTTTGAAGTATAAGGAGTAATTTTGTCTTTTTAGAATATGTATTTTTAACATAGCCCAAAAATGCATTTGCAGTTTTGGTAAAGTGTGCATAATTATGATAAAAATCAATAATATTAGCAAAAACTGAAAGACAGCAAACCCACAAAAAAAGAGCTCAATATATAAAATTGATGTCTTCTTAGGTCATAGTAGAATGCAGTAATGTTCTGCCCCTTTTCTGAGATATAAGGCATGGAGGAACTGGATGTTCTCTCTGCTCAGCCTAGCACTCACTCAGCTGCAGCTCTCAGTTTGCTTCTGAGATAATTTACATGGTGGCTGATTGCAAGTGTCTCACAGAAATACACACACAGCCAAATCTTCCCAAAATTGGCTTACCATCAGGGATAGTAGAAAATAGCAACATCTAAAAATAGTTACAGGTCCATTGATTTTTAGGGTCTCTTCACAGTTTTTGCTGTGCAGTGTATTATCTTGAAAACTCCGAGCTTTCATTAAAAGAAAGAGAGGGGAAAAAAAGAATTTTTGGTTGTCAGCTGGGTGCAAAGTCTTGTGTTTGACACAGAGGTCTTGTACTTACTAGATATTTTGTAGTGAATATTTAGTGTAAATATATTTCTCATAATTTTTATTTGCTCAGTTATCATAAGGACTAGTAAGTACACATTTTCATTAATAATATGTAATTACTCAGTGCTCGTAACTTAAACATTTCAGCAGGTGGATTGAACTGGTATTCTTGCTTTCAGGAGAAGGCTAAGATGATAGGACTTACAGGTTCAAAGACAACTTATTGTCCTGTTTTATATTAGCATTTATCTCTCTAAAATCATGGCCCACATCTAGAAAATGTTCATCCTACCTCCTTCCAGTTGTCCAGGCTGATGTCTTTGGACTCTTTAACTAGCTGGAAAAGACTGTGTGTAAAGCCTGCACATTCCTCGTAAGGTTTCTTGCAAAAGTCTCAGATCTTAACATTTCTTTGGATACTGTTTGAATTTTTCCCCACAAAAGCTAAATATTTTGCATTCAGTAGTCTTTGTTCTTGAATTTTTATTTTTGGGGGTTTTTTTTGTTTATATGTTTATTTTTTGAAGAAAAACTGTAGGATGAACAGTAGGGAGATATCAATCTTGTGTATATACACAGGATGAATAAAGCAATAGTTGGTAAGAAGCCCTGCAGTCAGATCCTTGCTGTCTCATCATTTAAGAGCTTCATCCCTGAGAGTTGCTCCTGTCCATGTCTCTGAACACAAACAGGAAATACTGTAGCCTTGAAATGCTGTTGTCTTCTGCCATCTCATTTTATGCTGCTCAACTAAGAGCCTTCAGCTCTACAGTTCAGCAGGGATGTTCCTATTGTCTTCAAATCCTGCCCAAACTGCTTTGTACTTAGTTCAGCTTTTTGGTTACTCGGAGTTGTTTTTAACCCCTTTAGTGTTCAGGTTTTTCAATCCTCTTTAGAGTGTTGACCCATTGTTGAGCCAGTTTGATCTGTAAATGTACAAACACTTTACAGTAAATACACTTCTGTTTTTCAATCAGGAAGTTTTAATCAAGAAAGATAGAACTATTTATGTACATTCAGATAAGGCAACATAAAGTTGGATTTGAAGTTGCACATGGCTGAAGTGGCTTCTAAAGGGTATTTTGCATTTCTGAAAGCTGTCTCCTGTAATACATTTCTGAGGAGGAAATGAAAGCAAATCAAACGAGATTTTATGGCTTTTCAGCATCTTTGCTGATAGCTAGGATTATTGTTGTTTTATAGAAGGATAAGGTGGAGGCTCACATCTTGGTACACTGGCCTGTGGACCTTGGCTCTGGTGCAAAGATGGCAGCCCTCCAGTGAGCTGAACACTAAATGTCACCTGAATCCATCATTACCTGATTAAATCATTCACCTTCCTTATATAAGTGAAAGTCTGTGCATCAGCACTTCTTTCAAAGAATATTTTAAGGAAGCAGTGAGAGATATCTTCCCTTTCCCCCAATTTCTCTGTGCCAGACTAGCAAGCAAGTATTTCTAATTCCTTCCAACGCATCTTTTTATCCTGTCATAATGTCATTGTGTAGCTATGGCAGCTAAACAAGATGAGACAATAAAATATAAACATGCTGAAATCTGAGAACCAGAGAGGAGTTTAAAAGTGTACAGATTGTTCTGTCTTTTTTACTATCTCTGCTTTCTGTACAACCTTGCAAATGGTACGAAGCATTTAGATGACTTGGGAGTAAGAATGAGAGTCCTGATTGGTGCCTGGCTGTTTTGAACCCATCAGAAATACTGCAAAAGGGATGTGACTTACAAAGAGTGCTGGTACACTAGTATGTATCAATGCCATTGTAATTAGATCTAGATCTCCTTTTGTTATAAATGTCTCTGAAAGCCTCCAGCCCACTTACAAAGACTTGTCTCACTTGAAACTAGAGACATGTGAAGTCCCAGCTAGCCAGTGATTTATGTTAATGCTTGTATAACTTTTTAATAACCTTTTTTTCTGGTGTGAAAATAATTCAGTTTGCAACTTTACAGACTAAAATATTCTGTGTGCTTATAAACAAACAGTGACAATCCTCCATGCTACTGTAGTAGAATGTATCAAAATTGACCTAGGTAAAATACCAGTAGGGACCAAATGTAGATAGTTCAATCTTTCTGACTTGAGCAGCTCTTGAGTGACTACCAGGTAGCAGTGGATCAGTTCCCTCTGTGCTTTTAAAGCATTGATTCTCTTTTAAGGTGACCTAAATGCCCTTCATTTCATGTGAAGAAGTTGAATCCAGGGGGATTCAAAGGTAGTTGGGCCCTTACAGAATCAACACTCCCTAATATCAGCCTGATACTGAAAATTATGGTGATTTTTTTATAATGCTGGAAATGCATCTACTTAAAATTAGAGGCTGATAAAAAACTGTCATGTAGTCAGACTAGCCAGCATCACCTTTACATTTTTGGTTTAAATCACCTTATTGCTTTCTAAGAATAAAATATATATATAGTGCAAGTTCTAAATATGTTTTAGTTAACTAACACATTACCCTGATTTCTTCAAAGCAATTCATGGTGACTTCACTAAAAATGTACTTTGAAGCTGTTCATGTCCTTCTGTCAAACACCATGTTTAAAAACTAGCTGCTCCTCCTTAGTTACTTATTCTAACAGAAAAGGCAACATAAGCAAGAGATGAAACAATCCTTCATAAATGGTCCTGTCACCTTAAAAAGATAGTTGAGACATTTGGGAACCAAATTTTTAAGTGTTCTCTAACTCTGTGTGTACAATATTGTTTCTGAAGTCACCCGGGTGAAAAGTTGTGCGTACAGTCAATTTTAGGCTTAATCATCTCCAGAAAACCTGTAGGAGAATTCATAGATCTATAATTCATAGAGCTTTCTTAGAGTATCAGGTGAATCTGTCTGAGGATTTGTCAGGCAGAACTGGAGTCAGTTATGTTCAAATCTGACCTCATTCCAGCCTGACCCCACTTCTGAAACCTTAATGATGAGGGTACTTTTACATGTGAAAATATTTACTCAAACTTAAATTCAACTAAGTTTTGACTGCAAAGTAGGGAGCAGAGTCTGGAAGAACTGAAACTTTAACCTGAGAGAAAATATTTTTACTTTCTCAGTTCAGCTTCATTAAGACCGTATAAACATCAAATAGATTTTTAAGTCTGGGACTTTTTCTCTGTCCTCCTTTTCAGTTAGCATATTTCCAAGATCACCTCATTCTCAGTTTCTCAGGAACTATTCTTTTCCTTTCTGGTTGGATCATGTAGAAAGGTGTAACCTAACATAGTGAAATTCACTCTTTGTGTTAGCTTAGTTCCTCTTGTGTCTCTCTTTCTAAGAGTGCTCTTTTATTAAATCTCAGAAGACCTATGGCTGTAGTCCTGGCTACTTTCCATTTTAGGAGTTTTGATGCATAGCAATGCACAGACAAGCAGGTGTATTCCTATGGCTCTGTCTCCCAGGAAAAGAGACCATGAAGGAGTACCTGGGGTAAACCTCACTGCAGAAAGACTTAAATCCAGTTAAGCAGTAGTCTCTATGAAGAATGAGAACACTTAATTTTTGAAATACAAGCTTTTGGAGAAAAGGTTTGTGAATCTTTTACAAATTGTGAAAGAGAAATTTTGGGAGAAAAATGGAACATTATTGAACTGAAATGCAGCTTCATGAGCAGATTATAGCAGAAAATTATTACATTGAAGGAATGTTGGTTCATTTGGGTTTTTTCCTTATTTTTTCTTCTGAACCTACATTCCCACACAGTAAAAGTTTTGATACTGTTGTTTTTGATTTTCCTCCTGCTGTTTTAAGTGGCTCATGCCTATTCTTTCCAAACACATTTTCACCCTGCACTTAAGTTTTCTTCATTGCTTTTGCTTGTCTGAAGATTTTCTGAGCATACTTCAATAGCTTGTAGCAATCCTTTTGCATCTCTGGTGTTAGAATGTGTAGTATTACAGTATTATAAGAGAAGTTAAGCTTCTGTTAGAACTTTATGCCTGCAGCTTCTATTTTTGTTGATATTGCTGGAAGAGAGACCCGTGTTCCAGCCTATTTCTAGAGCCATCTTCTCACCGTTGGTATCTGAGAGGTTCTGAAGCTGTGACTGTTGATGACAGTAACTTCTACCAAGGCAGGAGGCCCAGTGCTTTCAGTGACCTCTTCTTTGCCATGGTTCTTGCTTCTCCTTTAATGTCACTGTCGATTCTGTGCGAGAAATGACCAAAACGGTTTTGAGAATCTTGGCTAAACCCATTCAGTTGCCTGACTTGTAAAGCCATCGAATAAGTCCCTGTACCACAAAAATTGTTCTTTCTTCACTCCTCCTTCAAGTAACATCCAAACTTCATCTGTGAGGTAAAAAGAAATGGTACCTTGGTCCACTTATCCTTGAGCTGTGTGTAAAGATGTGACTGTCTGAAGCATCTAAAATTGGAAAGCTAGGTATATGGTGTAAGTTTTAGCAGTTCACCTGCTATCTCAGGATCAAATGGCATAATGTTTTCAGTGAGTCGATGGCTCCTGATAAGCACAATGTTTTAGAAGTATTTTCTCATCTTTGGCTGAGACAATAAAATTCAGCAAATCAGTAGAAAAAGGAACTGGCTTTAAATAAACATTCCTCAGTACATGAAGAAAGAAAAGGGGCTTAGGCTGGTATAAATCCCATTATGTTATTCTAGCACAGGGAAATGTGTTTGGGGAGTGAAGATTTGACATATATTTTTATTTTCAAGCATCATACTAATTTATATTACTCAGCCCTTTAACTGCCAAACTGTAAAAGTCCATTACGCTACTGAAAGGAATATACAAATTATCCCCTGGCACTTTAGGCAGGAGTTTTACATATACACTGTTATTCTATCAGCCAGCTAGCTGCACGATTCTATTAAGGAGTAAGTGAGAAAATTATATTGCCTGCAAACTAATTGTACAAAAGACTCTGAAATAAGTAATCAGAGCCCAGTTCTTTCTGAAAACCAGCCAGGAGATATTATAAATTGCTCAATTGCTCTTGTCAGCCCAGTTTAAAGACCCAGAGCTGCCATGTTGATTTTGTTCACTGTATAACACAACTTCCTCTCCAGCTGTTGACAGGACTGGGCAAACTCAGCCTTTACTCTCCTAGCTGCTCAGTTTCAGCCTCTAGCATCTTGAAGTAAGCAGGGAGTTAGTAGAGCTCTTCCTTCTGGATCTTCCTCTGAAATAAAGTGCAGATCTGAGTATCTTGAATGGAAAGATATATATATTTGATATATCTTCATATCTAGAAGTAAATATGAAATTACCAGAGCTCTAATGACCTGGAATGTGCAGTAAATTCAGGGTTTTATCAAAAATAAATCCACTAATGCTTGGAGTGCTAGGTGAAACGCATTTTAGTATGATATAGATATCCACTGCATCTGTGTGTGAACTGGAGACAAAATATTAGTTCCTTGAACTCTTACTGCAGTGTAGCTGTGTTCTAAAATGCTGGAACACTTTACAGGGACCAGCTGTGGTCACTGGTAAGGTGTGGATCTTTGTTTCTGTTCCTGTAACTCTGTTGAGCTTATTGGAGGAATTCTTTGCAGCATCTTCCAAGTTCATTTTCCGACACCAAAAATGAAGATATCTGCTGTAAAATACAATTCATTAAAGAAAAGCAGTTTAAGTTGAAAGGAGATTCCCCTTGTAAGCTAAAGGAATCCAAGTGACTAGGATAATAGCGCCTTTTAGCATTGTTTAGGTATCAAGAATTTGCAGAAAAAGTGAGTTACAATGTGCCTGTTGCAGACTGTTGCATAGTTTCAGAAATGTGAAATGTCAGGGTATGGATTAGAAGTGTGTAGGTAATGGAATGAGCAGTCTTGCATATATCTTTCTGGTTCTGAATGCTTGTTGTTGGCGTTGGCACCTTTTCCTGTTGGAACCTTTGTGTCTTTGGACAGGAGCTCTTGCTACAATGGGAGTGTTCCACCTGCCCTGGTGGAGAGCTTTGCTTCCTGAAGTTCTCTTTTATAATCTTGGTTTTGATCAAGATAATTTCTGACCTTGTGCAAAGGTACTTTTGATCTTGTGCAAAGTATTTCTGGTTCCCTGTTTCTCTTTTT
>VWYP01020179.1:0-53291 GCA_013400435.1 Pycnonotus jocosus | reverse complement strand
TTTTTTTTTTTTTAATAGGGATGGTAATACATTTATTATTGTAATATAATGAAGTTCATTAGATACAATTTGTGAAAGCTTTGAAAGTCTTCCTGTGTAGTGGTTTTGCCTTTCTAAGAATGCCTTGCTAGAGTGAGAGGATAATGTGAATCCTTTTTTAAGCTTGCCCTTACCATAATTTTCTACCTACCCTGCCAAAAGGGTTACTTCCTAACTTTTCTAATGTGTATTGGAAAGACATTTTGCAGGAACTGTTGAGCTGAATTCCCTACCCACCATATCCTTCAGTTTCTTAAATAGCTTTCTCCACAGCAGCTAAGAAAGGGGGAAAGGACTAAACTGCTTTGACTTTTGTCATTAGCATTCAGGCATACCAAGATCTGTTTTACTCACCAGCATTGCTAACTCACTCATGCAGCAATGTCCAGGAGGAAGAAAAGCCTGCAAGGCCTGAAAAGGTTGTGCCAAATATGCTGGTTGTGTTGGCAGAGTACACATTTTACCATGCACACCTCCTTTGTCATAAATACTTAACCAATTTTCAATAGATGTAAGTGGTTTAAGTATTACTTCCTGTTGAATTAGCAGTTGCTGAGCATTTGAGTCTTTGTGCAATCCTGCAATCCACTAATGCGATATTTAATGAGGAGACATCAGTCTGGAGAAAGGAAGTCAATATAAATCAGTGTTTACGGAGTATGATGAACTCTGAAATATTTCATCAATGCTGTGGTCCCAGGCAGACTCTATGCTAATTATTAGAACCTGTGCATGTTTCAGGGGACTTGGATGGACCCTGAGTGCAGCAAACATGGAGCAGCAAAATTGCGATTATGCTCGGACTGTCTCTGATGACAATTTATGCATTTGGTGTGATGACCCCTTGCTTCCCAAGAGGGCAATAAACAGAATGCATTTTCATTAAGATACTAATGCACTTAATCACAGGGGGAAAGGGTTAGAAAATAAAGAAATACCTTTAAAGCAAGATGTGACAGACTGATCAGGAAGATACTTGATTTAAAAATCAGTTTCCCGGTGTAACTTCCGACTTCTGCAAAGTCTGTCATACTGGATGTAGTCATGGGCAATAGGATGCATGGCTGGGCAGATGAATAAGCTGAGCTAAGCTGTTTTATGAAAAGTGCAACGGTACTAGGGCAAAAGAGAACAGATGTTCTCCCATTTGGACTTGGATACCCAAATATGTGATTTGAAAAACGTAAACTACACTCATTCATTTACAAGCTTTTTTTTTTCTTATTTTTGAGGAGAAATACTATGTATTAAGCAGTAACAACAAAGAAAAAAAGAGACTGCCCAGGAGGACTCACATTTCAGGATCAAGCATGTTGTAGGCCTTAAAAGGGGAATTGGGAAAAGCAGGGGCAAAGGCAGGCATCTCTTTCAATTTTTGTTATTCTGACACCTTGGCAGGTACAAGAAGGTGTAAGGTACAGAGAGAAGAGGAGTTGTCCTGGAGCAGAGATGCGGCCTGGCAGCTGTAGAACGTGCTAGATGTGGTGGTAACAGTCCCTCTGAGCCCTGCCTGGTGCTCTGTGCCAGCTGTAGTGGAAGAAGAAGGGTGAAACTCCATAGTACCAGTTATAGTTGATTATGTGGTAAAGCAGTCCTCCTTTCCTATTCTAGGCAAAGAGAGACTAATGAAGTTGGCTAAAATGGAAAATAAAGAGTGCTCAGAGAAGGAGACTAAGCCTGTGGCTTATTACAGAAAATGACAAAATGTCTTTCTTCTACCAGCAGGAATAACATAAGTGAAGGATTTTGCTAGGGACCGTATTTGGAGTGAGACACAGACTCACATTAATTGCGGTTTTGTATGTATTTCTTTCATATAGAGGTCTAGATTAAAAAAAAAAAAAGAGTGAAGAAACTTTTATATTTACTTGAAAGGCATTCCCTTTGTATAGCACTGCTTACTCTTGATATATTCCAAAATGGAACACAACAGCAATTGTATGAGTACTTTTGTATATCTGTGGTGTTGGTTAGTCAGTGACTCTGAACACCTCTTCCCCTGTCTGTGCCATCACAGGTAACATAGAGTACAGCTGCCCTGCAACGAATGAATGTGAAATCACAAAGCGCAGACGCAAGTCCTGCCAAGCCTGCCGCTTCATGAAGTGTCTAAAAGTTGGCATGCTGAAAGAAGGTAAGACTGACCACCTCAATCTGTATCTCTCTGCAAACACCTGCTACAGTTGTAGGGCAATCAGGAAAGAAGAGAGACTGGTGAGTGTTCTAATCAGTTATTGCAAAGGCAATTTTCATATATACTTGCTCTTTCTGACATCTGCTTCTGAGGTATTGAATCATGCTTTATCCACATAGAGTTCATCATCTTATGTAGTACAGCAAAATATACCTCAGCATTCAATCTCCTTCAGCAAGTAACTGATAGAAAAACCATCAGAATTCTCAAAGATTTCTTTCCTCCATTTCTTATCCACTGTTACTTGGTCCCAGTTGTGGCAGAAAACCAAAACACACACTGACTTCCTTTCCCTGCTTTTATTCAGTCTTCATTCCATCAGGACAAATGAAAGAGTTACTTCTAAATTAAACAAGTATAAGTATTATGTGTGTGTACTGAAGTTACTGTAACTACACTGGAGCAAATTATGGCATGCAGAAGAGGAGAATCCACCCCCTCCCTTTTTTTTCCTAAAAGTGTCTGAGAACCCCTGCCTCTCAGTGTCAGTATATATTGAATGTTTTAATTAATCAGTTACATTTTGAAGATACTGAGTGTAAGAAAATGTACTCAAGAAATGGTGCTGTGTTACCTGGAACTTGCTTCATCTATGTTACACAAAGAGGTGATTCCTCAAATCTTGGTTTCCTGCTTGGCACTTACATTGCTGTTAATGTATATGCAAGAATATACTTTTGCATGTGTTATATGCATTATTATTTTAGGGCACTGTCACCACCAAGAATGATGCCGTGGACTTCTGAACTAGATAAACATTTGAAATAAAATCAACATAATGTTCTCTAAGTATTGTATCCAGTGGAGAGTACTTTGTCTTAACAAACCACTTCAAAACAATCCTGTGCAATTTTACTTTGTCAGTGCTTGAAAACTCAGCTTTAATAGCTGGCTGAGTTTTGCAAATAGTTTGGTGATAATGTAGAACAGGTTAAGTGTGCAGCTATCAGGGTAAAATCCAAGAAACAGCACAGACCGTGAGATGATGGGCAAATTAGGCCTATCACGCACCTACAGACATATTCTTATTGGATTATACTTACTAAGAATAAACCTTGTTCTGTGCAACTGCTTTGGCAGATGCTATGATCCTATGAGCCAAATCCTGCTGTCCTTAGTCTTACTTGAGCAAAACTCCTGTCAGATTCGATGGAGATTTTGCCTCAGTAAGAACGGCAAGATTTGACCCTCTCTTCAGTGGTGATGGGAGAGTCCTTACTTGCCAAAATCCTCATATAACTGGCCACTAGGAGCAGTTACTTGAAAGTGAAATTATGATGCTGAGATAAACTGTAAAAAGAAAGGGATGACTGGGTATGGCACCTTTTGAAAGGGACTGTGCTTCTTAACATCTTTTTTTAGTAAGTTAAGACCCTGTATCACTAGTAACCTAATATACAGATATATTGAGCAGCTTCTTTGAAAATGAAATAGTGCTGCCGAGAGCACATGCAGGTGAATTGATTTAATCCTTTTCCTCTAAATTTTGAGGGCACTACTGTGCATTCACTAACATATATATTTTAAAAAATCTAGGTTGTGTGCAGCTTCTGTGACTCCAAGAGGAAGTTAAATATCTCCTCTACAAATGAGTAATTATCTCAGCAAATTTGTGTGCAGATTTGCTGTTTCTGCATACAATTTTGTTAACTGAGATAATTTAGTTAGACAATACAGATGCACATTGTGAGGTTTTTTTTTTGAATGTTTGTTGTCCATGGATTCAAATCACTCCCACAAGTTTTCTCAGTAAGAATTGCATAAATTTTCATCTCTAAAAAGTACATACCTTTTTCTGAATGTTCTACAATGGCAAAATAACTAATTGCCTTGAAAAGACAGTATTGTTTATCTACCACCTAACATAACAACCTACAAGAACCTTTCATGTGTAAAAGTGGCCACTAAAGGGGAAAGAAAAAATAAACTGCCACTTTTACTTTTTAAACCATACTGATTCACAGTACATTTGTAGGACTGTACTTTTAGCAAAGATTTCTTTTTTTCCTTCTTGTTGGAGGGTCGTTTTGGAGCTGGGTATTGTTTTTTACCTATGAAAAAGTCTGGAGATGTCTTTTTGATTTGGAGCACATCCTTTATGTACAGAATCAAGAAAGATAATATACTGACTTCTTTCATGTGTAAAGTGGTATAAATTTATTGATTAGCATGGACTGAAAACAAGCTGAAATTATTCTTGCTGTATCTCAAGTGTTTCTTTATGTACAGGCAAGGATTTCAGTTCCATGCAGCATGTCAGAGGTCATGCTGCAGTAAATCTATTCAAATGTAAACCTGTTCAATTCAATTACCAGTTTATAATAAAATTTGCTGCTACAGCCTCCACGTTTGTCACAGCAGTCTCTACATGCTGATGGCACAGCATGCCTGGAAATTGACAGCCTAAATCTATTTACAAAAAAAATTTAGTTGCAGACCTGAAATAAAATCAAGTTTAAACAGCTTTGAGAGAAGCATCACATTCCTTACAAGAACAGCACATCTGCCAGGGTGCATCTTCACTAGAAATCTTACCTTCTTTGTGGGGAGTTTTTTAATAGAAATTTATCCTTAACAAACAGTTTTTAAGTGTAATCTAAAGTGGAACAATTATCAGACATAGTGCTTCACTTCACATTTGAAAGGACTCTACTACATTGTAATTTTTTGAATTGTCATATAAATTTCATGATAGAAATCACAGTGCCTGGAAAAAGATTCTGAGCTTTAGCTTGGCTTCTAGGGCAAGGTCCAAAAACCACTTATAGCAAATGTACAGAGTGGCTTCCCTTATGACATCTGCATGCTGAATCATTTATGTGACAGGATAATGGTGTTTTTCATCAAGCATCCAGTGAGAGACCTGGTGTTAGGGTTGTGGAGCTGTGTTTTGGGGTCGGATCCTGGGAGGGAATTGGATTTCTGCTCACATGTAGTACAAGGTGGAGTTAGGATTTTCTGTACATATTCTCATGGATATTGGTGGGGCTTAACCAGCAGCACCTGGATCAAGATTCTTAATAATTTGTAACATTACATATATATATATACTCTTATAATAATTTATCTAATAATAATTTGTGAGATATGGGCCAGGCGACAGAGAGGGAATGCTACAGCAGTGCTGAGCTGGGCTGGTGTGGGATTGAGATCTGGCTGCATCTCCTGTTGAGTATCCTAAGAAAGTTTGTACAGACTGATCTGGAGGAACACATCATTTTGGCTTAGCCTGTGGACTGTTGCTTGAAGACATGTCCGGGTCTATGGATGGATTTTGAGTATGTTACACTTCATACTGTAGCATTCAGCAGAGACTGATGAGCTTTTAGGCACAGGGCAAATACGAGGGTGTTGTGTTTTCATTTACTTCTCTAGGCAAGGGTTGTTAAAGCAGAATACATTGCATTCAAAGAGGAAAATTTACATTTTTCTTTATTTAAGTTTGGGGGTCAGTGCTACAAAAAAATCAGATATTCAAGCATCACAATTGATTCTTCTACCGAAATGCAGTTTCCTTGACTGCATTTATGTTTTGGTGGATTATCTAAGATTCATGAGAACAGATGAAACAACATTAAAGATTCTTGTATAGTCTAGGGAGAAACTTTTCAAATGTATCCCTTGAGATTTCTTGAAATAATATTGCAATTACTAAAAGGGTGCAGTGAGATATGTACAACAATTTGCCCTTTTTAAAAATGAACATTTTTAAGACATTCAGTTCTGTTGGTTTATAATCTGTCTTTTAAGTTTGGCCTTTCAAACTCTTTGGAAGCCAGTGGTTAGTTTGCTTCAGGTGGTAGAATTAAATCTGTGTTCATGTGCAAGATAGGGTGTTTTGGCTATTCCCCTTTTTATACAGCTAGTTGAACTGAGAAAAAGGGGTTGATTTTTTTTCTATTCTAAGAAGAAAAACTGGATATAAAACTGCATAAGATGGTATAGGAAATTTTAAATAGATATTTGACCTTTTTTTTTCCTATTGCTAGGTGATCTGAGTAGAATTTAACAATCAATCTTTAATTAGTACTATATGCCTATTAATAATATTTTTGGGACTATTTACTAGCATGTGTTTATGGTAGAAGTTTATTATAGGACAGGTCTTGCTCTGAAGATCTTCCCATCTGAAATAATTCCAATGGAGTAATTATTCCAAAATAAAATTACTCTTTATTTCAGATGCAGCATTTGTGTAACTGTTTTTACATGAGGTTATTCCATATGTTTCAGTTTTCTCCACAGAGGCAAAGACTTAATCTCAGTTTTACCTACCCCTGTATTGTAGGGAGGTTAAAAACTATGGTTCACAGGGGAATCTGTTGAGAGGCACTAATGCAGCTTTTAGACCATCTGGAATACTGTATCCTGTTTTAGCTCTCACAGTTGTGTGCAGTATTAGTTTGTATTTCTTACAGGACTGATGATACAAAAACATCTCCCATGTATCTCTCATTTCTAATATTTGGGTGTTTTCAGAATTTTTTATGGGCTGTGTGCAGTGGCTGATCTGCATTGCTTGTTATTTCAGAAAGTCTAGTTCCTAAAAGAGTAATACATGGGGAAAAAAACCCAAAATTTATATGAAAAGTAAAGTATAGTACAATAAAATGGCATGGATTGCTTCATGTAAGTATGTGTGTATTTTCCTTAGGAGTGGGTGGCCTTTACAAATTATCATCAGTCACTTGATACCCGGTTAGAACAGGCAGAGTAACAAAGTTCCAGCTTAATTAGTCCTGCTATTACAGATGAGAGGCCAGATCCTCACCAGGTATTAATGGAAGCTCTTGGAGCTGTGTTGGATTGTTTCTCATTTGGCAGGTTTAGCAATCTGTGCTATGGGGAAATCAGCAATGTACCTTTTTGTTTCTGTGAATCTTCACAGTTGCTTGTTCATGAGCTATTATTCAGGCTCTAAAAATGAACAGAAACTCTCTGAGCCTTTCCTCCGGCAGTGCTGACTTGATGTGTAACCCTTCCCATCACAGCAGTGCAGTTTGCATGTTGTACTTGCACTGCTCGATGAGTAGCCCTTAACACTTCTCATTCATTAGTTTGGGTTTTGAGAATTCATACAGGCCCTCAAAGAGATGTCAGCATCCCTAGGGAAATGGTAAGGCAGTAGTTAGAATCTGCCTTGTAAAGAAATCCTGGACTTTTAAGTGATTTTTCTCTAGCTGTGATGTGAATAAAAGCAGTTACTGACAGTTTTAAAAATGCTTGAACGTTTTAGATGGTCTTGTAATGAACCAGGAGACTATTACACAAGTTACACTTTTTCTTAACATGGTAAAATTAGGGATAGCTAAAATATTTTGCTTCACACTTTGAGAGATTTCATTAATTCACATACAAGAATACATTTTTTAAAAGAGGTATATGTATTTTAAAGCATAAATTACTGAGTTTATTATGGAAAGATTACCGTATGAACATCTTTGGCTTGTGTTAAGCAGCAGATCAGATTAAATTATCATATTGATCCTTTCTGGCTTTGACAGTCTATGAAAATGAATCCAATACAGCAAGGAGAACAGGCAGCTTGAGTTTAGTCTTATGTAAAGAGATGTGTGATATGCAGAGGAGCAGATTAATGGATTCTCTCTCAAAATAATAAATAAAACTAAGCAATCTTCTTTATGACTAAAATTGTGTTATCACCTATGTTTTGAGGGTAGTGAAAAAGCCTGCTTAATAGGATTCCTTCTAACAACATCTCTTTTGAAAAGACTGGTGCATCAGACATTGCCAAGGTAAATTTCTCTTACAAGTCTAATACCATTAGTCTGCCAAGACAAAAGCAGAAATTATTGTGGATGAAGTTTTAGTTTCTGCTGCCTTCAGAAATCAGAACAAAGGAAAGGAGAAAGCATTAATGGTATTCAAAGAAAATATTTCTGTACAGGATGACAGTTGATAGAGCAGCAGTGACCTCAGTGATATTTCTTATGCTCTCTATCGTAATATTACACTTAAGGAGCTCCTCCATTAATGCAGGATATTAAACAAAGCTCCTGTGTTATAACATCAAGAGATAACACAGTGTGTCTTCTATTGATGTCTCAGCTCTCTTCTGTTCTCTCTTCTGTTCTCCCCCTTTCTTCTCTTCCTTCCCCATTCACCCATTCCCACCCCTTTTCTTTCTCCCTTGCCTTCACTTTTATTTCTTCCTTTCCTCTTTTTCTTTCCCCCTTTCCCTTTGCACTCCCTTTCTTTCTTTCATTCAGCATGTGCTTGGATTAATGTATACTGGGACCTGTTAAATCTCCTTGGAAACAATAGAAGCTAATCTCTAAGTGTTGTTGATGTTCATAAGTAGGCTTCTTTGCTTCTAACCAAAATGTGACCTGATAGCCCAGTTCACACATTAGAACTGACAGCCCAATTTGTCTGCCCTAAAATGCAGCTCATGACTATCCACTCTCTGTAACTGATGAAGAAGGACAAACTATTCAACTTCAGGTTAGTGTTTATAGTCAGCTCAAGCAACTAGCATTTCTATTCATCCACTAGAGGAATACTTCAGAAAAAGCAAAGATTGAGTGTGTGGATGTTCTTGCCAAGTCACACAAAAGCACCTACAGCTCCTACCAAGTGTCAGCCTCCTGAGAAGTTTTCATGGTGCTTATGTTGCCGTGTTGTGCCACTCTGGTTTGTGTTCTGTCTCTGAGTATTTTGGGGAATAAAACGGATATCCCAGCAATTCACTGGACCTGATCTTTAAATAAAATTTCTCTCTTTCTAGGTAAAATTTTGTTTTACCCCTGTCCCTTTATACAAATGCTCCCCTTCCATAAAAGAGGAGGTATGAAGTGGATGTGGAGAAAGCAGTATTGTTTGTAAGTCTGAGTTTGAGAACTATTTACATTTCTTGGCTTTACACAGATCTGGAATTGGGGATGGTTTTGTGTTAGCATTTGCAAATGTGAGGTCAGAGCTGTTTGCTGGCTCACTCAGCAGCAGCTTCCTTGAAATTAGCTGTTAGGTTGGGTCTGCTCACACAATTGTCAGTGCTGAGAATCCCAGTGACAGCAGTTGTTTGCAGGGTCAGACAAACAAAGAATACTTTCAACCTAAAGTTACTTTGTGCTTTCATTACTGAAAATGAGTTCAAAAGATTTTGAAGAGGATTAAATTTTACTGTAATTTTCTTTGTGCATATACCTCACAATTTGCTTGCTCAGAATTGGAAGGAGTAGGTTCTGCAGTTTCATGAGTCTTATTTAAATTACTATTAAAAATTAATCACTTTGTACTAATATTTTTTCATCATAATCCGAGATGGTTAACTGCATGTCCTCATTTGTCATAGTTCTTCTTTTGATCCTAAAATAGGGAAGCAATATTTTCCTAATTTTCTAGAAAATACTCCATTTTCTGCAAAAAATGTTTGTTGGATTTAGCCCCTGTGAATACTGTTTATGCCCTGGAAATATAGTGACAGCAGTATAAGTGATAAGGATAGGTAGAGACAAGTCTGAAGGATGCAGGACTTTTCCCGTGATCTCACAGACAGGTGGCTGCCTTTCGTTCTGGGTCTCTGCCACCCATAAACACATACATCAATGTGGCATTGCCATTTATTGCAGAGTACTTGAATTCTTATACCTGTGTCCTGCCCTGTATTAAATAGGGCTCATTTTGTAAAGAGTAACATTAATATAATTTGTATTACTCACTTTTTTCTGTTTCTGCTGTGCAGACACTTGCACATCCTCTGCTTGAGTGGAATAGGTGTAGCATCTCTGGTAGAGGTGCATTTAAGGATAGTACATATCCTTATCTCTAAAGTGCCACTCTGGAGCCAACTGTTTGTATTTTACTCATCCCTTGCCTGGGCAGCACTCACATCTCCTCACCAAGACTCTTGCTGGGTAAAATCTTTGTCTAAACAACAGAATGTATGGTAGGATTATTTGGGGTGAAGGGCTGAAATGATGCAGGTGCTGGTAACTGGAACCCATGTGGCAGATGTACAGACAGACTTCTGCTGCTTGGATGGATTGGCACAGGAAAGCTTGGAGGCTAAGGAACTCTCTGGGCCTTTTCACTCAGTCCAAGCAATGAATGTGTTGAGAAACAAGAAATTTTCCTCCTGCGGTTGTTATCTCTGACTTCATATAGTGTTATCCCTCAAATATTTCACACTCCTAAATCTCTGCTGTCCTACAAAAAAAAGTTAGAATCAATGTGGGTTTTGAGACATTAATATAACTAAGCCACAGTCTTTTCTCTGACCAGTCATTGCCCTTTTAGAAGCTCAGGAGTTATTGCAAGTGGTGAGCCTTTGCCAGTTCTACTGACTGAGTCACTGGAATATGAAGTTGGAATGTTATTCCATTTGGTGTTTGTAATGTGGCTTTTGTGGTTGAAGGTCAGCAGCAATGCATTGTCCCTTTGTCAGATTTTGTCATGCTTACTCTAGCTATGCTAGTAACAGGTCTCATCTAACCAGCTTTTTATTTTTTTTTTTCTTTTCTTTCTTTTTCGTTTTCTTTTCTTCAGGTATTTTTATGACAGAAAAGGGAAATTATGAGGGGAGTCTGTTGTGCTCACAGTAGTTGCTTAATATAGCTATTAATCTTTATAAATGAAAAACATAGCTTTATTTTAAGCTTCAATAGGCTTTTATTAGATAAATGATTCTAGAGAAAGTCAAACACAGCAATGTTAAATATATATACTTACTGAATAGTATCAATATTTTCCTTTTTGCTCTTTATTGTTCCAGCAGAATTAATGCGTGTATCTATTTTTCTCTTAAGCATCTGATTTAGGTCGCAGGATCATCAGGTGTAAGATGAGAAGTCAATTTGATTTACAGTTTTAGTGTAGGGGATCCAAAATCAACATTCCATACAACTTGCTTGCGTGGGGTCTTATTGTAGTCCATGTTAAAACAGTTAATTATTAAAATACTTAATTTAGAAAAATTGAAATACTTTCTAAAAGAAAGTCTGTGTGATACTGTCCCTTAATCAGCTTAATTCCAGTCTGTGCCCTTAGTGACAGAATTGTGGGTGTGCTGTAAATGTTTATCAGCAAAACCGCTTGAGTGACAAGAGAGAATGTTGGTAACTGACTGCATGCTGAGCACATACAGATCCTAGGAAAAAGCAAGTAGTACAAGATGATCATCTTCATCTTTTGTCTCTTTTTCTCTCCCTCTTCAGCCAAGCATTAGTCCATACAGTGCTGTTCTTGTCATTTTTAGTCAGCAATGTGAAAACTACTTCACCAATGCCCTGTCTCTTTCTAATACTCCTTTCAGTCCTGTGGGTGGTTGACTGAAGATGAGCCACATCTTTTGTTCTGATCTGAATCAATCAACAGATCAGTCTTCTTTCATTTGTTCAACACTTGTACAGCCACATGTTGCTTTTGATGACAGTCTGCCAGATAGTGTTTACCATGGTCTCCAACATCTGCAGTTCCTGTGCTCTCTCTCGTTTTCATATTTTCTGTAGTTCAATCCAAGCGTTAGAAATGGGCACGTGACATTTCATTGCATGGTCAATCTCACATTTCAGTGGATAACATTTGGGAAGAATATCTTGTTCTAAGTCACCAGAACTACTGCATTTCTGGATAGGAAGTGATATCAGTTATGGTAAGATGACTTAAGAGATGGTGTAAATACATGTTGGATCCAGACTGAGGGTACCTGCCTGTTACTATTGAGGTGTTAAGAGAGGTCTTCCTCTGAATTGATTTTTCAGGTCGCAGGCCACTTGCTGGTCTCCCTGTCAGACTTCTAATGAAAGCTTTTAAGTTTCCAGTTTGAAGACAGAATAGATTGCTGAATATCAAAATAAAGGAAAATGAGCGTTTCCTTTAAAAAGTAGCAATCCGTTTTATAACAACAGTTTAAATGTAATCTTCCTCAAGGAGGTATTAGAAAGTTTCTGTTGAGTTATAACTAAGGTGAAGAATTGGGCTGAATAGGCTCTCCTTCTCAACAGCCCTCAAGAACATCACACCCAAAGTACAAGTCTCTGACTGTATTTCAGACAAAAAGAAGTTGGAACACCTCTTGAGTCTGGTGTTCACAGCTATAGTCTTTGCTGGTCTTCCATCTGCTGGAGTATGCCACATGGCCATTGCTTCTTCTGCATGAGATGCAGAGGGATGCAGTAATTGGGGAACAAATCCACAGAGTAGCTAAGATGACTTAAGATCCTTCTCTTTTCTTTTCTTTTTTTATCTTCTCTCATTTTCATGACTTTCTATTCATTTTCCTCTTCCAAATCACAATTGTATCAGAAGAATGCTGATGAGAAAATAGTTGCTGTGAGCATATATCCTCCAGGCAGTTTTTTTTTCTGGCTGAATGAGACAGAGAATCATTAATTTCTTGAGGTTCTTGTTAGCTGACTCACTGTTTCGTGAGGACTAGTCATGACTGTATTTCCTTCTGGGCATCCTGGTATTGCTGGAGATATCCATCCTGCCAAGTTGCTTCAGCTCATCTCCAATTAAAATACTTGTTATGGAAGTATTCTTAAACACAGCTGATTAATGAAGTTAGGAAAAACATTTGAATGCAGAGTGTTAAGGCTTCCAGCATTGTCGTTCCTCTCTAGAGAGGTGTGTTCAATGAGAAAGCATTTGGAATGTCAGCAATCTATCCCTTTTTGTTCCCATTTATTTTCTCTAATTTCCTGCCTTTTTTAATGCTGGTTAGCTGAAGTAAGTCCCGGTTCCCTCCCCCTTTATGGAATAGCCCATGACACGTGCCTGTAAAGTGGCTTCTTGGGAATTTGCAAGTCTTTGAATGTGTTATCTGATTAAAGGGATGTATGTGTCTTTAATTCTCGTCTGCAGTTTCACCTCTGACCCCATCTGTTAAAGTGGAAAGGAGCTGAGAGTCAGCAAAGTCCCAGATTCAACCCAGATAACCTGCAGTGTGCACATTTGAATGCTTTAACTCCTCGGTTGCCCCTGAAAATTACATAATTAAGTGGCAGGTTTCATTGGAAAATGTGGAGGGTCTGATAGGAGACAGGTGAATTGTTTATTTTGTTGATATGCTTAAGGTAGGGTAATTTAGACCTGGCTTCACCTTTTCTGTTAAAGAAGAAAAGAACATGTAGAGATGAGGCATAAACGTGTATAAGATCTTGTTTGCAAGTGTGTATTTTCATTTATTTATTATTTTAATAGGCCAGTTTCTTGCTTACAGAGGTGAAAAGTCAAGCCTCCATTTTACTTCCTTTTTGAAAAGGAAGCTGAACTACGTGGTTGGAAATGGTGTTGCAGTTTTGAGTGGGATTTTTAAATACCCCTGAATAAGGCAGTAGAAATAATGCCATTGAAAGATTGAAGTAGATGACATGGGGGTCATTTACATCATATTTTGCTAATATTGTGCTTTTTTGCAGAAAAATATAATTGCGGCATTTTCTGTGCTTTACAGATAGATATCATGAGTGATGACAATATCCTACTGTGTTTGGACCTGTGGGTGTTTTGATTTTTTCCTCTGGTCATTTTCTTTTCTAGCTTTTAAACACTCCTAAAACTGAAAAGATTTTCAGTATCCCAGATCTGTCCCTGTTCTCTGAAAGCTAGAGCCAAATTCTTCCCCCACTTACATCTGTTCAACTCTGGTGGTTTCACTTACGCTATGTGGCTGTAACAATGCAGAATTTGTCCTAATCTGCCCTTTCTTCTTTGATGGAGAATGTGCACATGCAAAGTGTATGTGAATACAGTAAGTTGGACTGCAGATAGGAAAAAATGTATGTATTTTGTGTGTGCGTGTGTACACACACATAGATAAACAGCACACAGATAGATTTGATAGTATATCTACTGTACATAATATTGTAAATGGTATCTTGCTGTGCTGGAATCTAGGCAATACGAGTTCAGTACTAAAGTGTTCAAGTTGCACCTGAGCTAGCTGGAGCCTGCCAGCCTCTGCAAGCCCACTGAGAGCATCTGTCTCGCCACCACCTTGCTCACGCTGTGTCCTCTGCAGGCTCTCCGATTCTTCCGACTATGAGCATAAATCATCCACCTGTCAGGAGCTCGAGCTGCCTGGATTATGCAATGCCTGCCTTCATTTGGAGATGGTGGGAGCAGAAGATTGCGGCAAATGGTTTGCATTCATTTTAATGCCGCTCCCGCATCTCTTCAGCTTTAATGAGGGTTCAGGGTGGTGACGACTCCCTGAGACAATGAAAGTCCTAGAGACCCAAGCTTTCTTTGTACATTTGTATGGCCTAGTTTAGATTTTTTTTTTTTCTTTTTTTCTTTTTTTTTTTGGCTTTTTTCCCCTCCCTTCCCCCCCGCCCCCCACCAAAGAAATGAATGGCTTGAAAATTGAGGCAGAGAACTGGTACTACACACAAAGCCAGCTGTCCATAGCTCTGCTTTTTGGCCTTGTAGTACTTCCCTCCAGCTGAGCAATGAAGAATTTAAAAATCAGTCATGTTTAATGTTGATTGTCCATTTGTGCTGTCCAAAGCTGCATAGTGCCTATTTGTTTAGTGCCTTCACTTAAAAAATTTTGTAATAATCCTACCTTTGCATTTTATTCAGTTACAGGTGTATTGAATTACACGATCAAGGGTGGTATACCATGTTGTATATTCCAAATTTAAAATACAGATCTTCTATATTAAGGTCTCCTTGTATTAACAAAAAACCCCCGACTTTCAGTAAAATTGTCTTATTTCAGCTTGGTAGACCTGAATTAATCAAATTCCTTATTCACTCATAATTTTTATCATGAATTATAGACAGAATAAATATTAGTATTTATTCATCTGTGTAAGCAGAAGGAAAAAAGCAGGTTGGGAGACAAAAAGACAAAAGATAAGTCCTTTCAAAGACAAATGTTGAAGATGGCTAAGGGATAAAGATAATTTGTGCCTTCACACCTGTAGTATCTTTCTGCCCCTAACCTCATGCAAGACCCACCAAATTCTTGCAGGTACAGCTTTTAGACTGTAGCCTTATGTGATTATCAACCTTATGTTCTTAGTGGCCTGAAAAACATGTGGTTGTAGTAATAGTAAAATATTAATTTTGATACTGTTCAGTAGTTAGCAGGGGAAGTCCATGTTTAGTGTCCTAATGCTACAGGTTTGCTGGTTTTCATCCATATTTAAGGAAACAAACTTGTTTAATACATCTGAAACACCTTGGGCTTGTGCAACATGATTTTTCTGCAGCAATGTCGTGTGCTTGTCAACATTTCTTCAGAGAATATTTCTTTTACATTTTCAAGAACACCTGTAATGTGTAGACAGTAATACCCCCATTTTACAATATTAAACCTCAGAGAAAGAGAACAAGAGTTGCTTAGTAAAAGTCATATGTGGTGTTAGAGGCACAGCTAGAAATGGAACTTCTGCTCTGAGGTTAATGTGTCATTCAGCCTGGGACTTCAAAGTCCAGCTGTGTCCACCCCTTTCTCACCCAGTGGCTGAAAGAGAGAAAGGTTTATTGCTTGTTCATTTGGGGTTTTACATTTCTCTTTTTAACACTTCCCTTTACATGTGAACTCCTCGATCAGCTGCTGATGAAAAGAATCCTAAAAGGTGAAGTGAAATAAGGAGCAGCTTCTGTCAACAGGGAAATAAAGCGCTGTGTTTCAATGTACCTGTATATTTCCCAGTGATATTAACAGAAGATGCTTAGGCACATGGAGAGGAATCTGTGTTGCCAAAATATTCAAATTTTTCTCCCAGTGAAAATTTCCCCAGGTGACAAGTAGCACGAGTGGCAGCTGAACATGGAATACACGATACGTGGAACAACACTCCTGGAATTGCAGCAGTGCTTGGAAGCTCTGCCTGTGTCCACATTCTGCCGCCTTGATCTAAAAGCCAGGGAATTTCATGCAACCTGGTCATACTTAACTAGGACCACACAGAGCCAGGAAGGTTTTTTAATAGGCTGTTTGGGGAAGAGTGGAGACCCAGCGTGTGTAGACTTTGAGATCTTTATGGGAGCCTTATTTGCTTTTGGTTGCAAGCTACCCTTCCATGCCATTCCCTCCCCCTCCAGTTCTAATTTGAAGGAAAGCCAGCAGTACTGCAGTTTTATGTAAAGCCTCAAGTGAACTCAAAAAATATCATTATTTCTCACTTTGTCTTTACAGATAACTTTAAAATTTTATGCGTCAGAACGCAGGATTATCTGAAGACACAAATGTAACACAACACTGACAAAATCAGATGAAAAATCTCACTCTTTTAGCTATGAAGAAATTAGATTTATCATCAGAAAAGCATTCTCTTTTCATTTTCTGAAAGGTGCTTTTTGACAGACCCTTTGCAGTGGACGTCATGCTCACAAAACATGCTGTCACAGGGCTATTTGAATATGGTGACAGGCTCATTATCATGTTGAAGACAACTGACAACACTGCAGACTAGAAATGGACAGGCTTGCCAATCAGCTGTTGAAAGGATTGCAGTTGAAATAGAGGGGTTTTTTTGTTCTGAGAACAGTAGTACAAATTGACTACATTAATTCTTTTTATTATGGTTTCATACACTGTAGTTAAGGGTTCGTCACTGTTTCCATTATAAATCCCTGTTTTCAAGGGTTTATTAGTAGATCATAAAAAATGGGTCCTGTTGAAATTTTGCATTAAAAATATATATTACTCTAACAGAACAAAATTTCTGTAGTAACTGTGTGGAGGAGAGAGGGCAGAGAACGAGAGATTGACTGATTTTTAGCTGAAAATTGCATAAAGCTGAATGCATTATTATTTTTATAGAATCTTAGATGTTCCAAGAGTTTAATGGACAGATTTGTGCCTTGGGAGTTGACAATTTCAGGATGTGGTGCTGCCACAACAAATATGGGATGGGATTTTCCTCGTAGTATCACTGGAATAAATAAAGCACCAAACCTTATCTGCAGTAGAAGGTATTTGCAGATTCAGGTTGAGTACTCAAACAATCTTGAAAAGTTGTTTTGCCTTTTCTTGGACTTCAAATGTAGTCAGGTTTGGATTTTTTGTTTTGTTTTAATATTTATGTGGGATGTTAAATGTTTACCTGAGGTTCAGGGAATTTTGCATATATAATGTCAATCCAAGCAAAAATGATTCCACCAATATACTCCAGTTACCTGAAGTGAAAAGATTGGTGGAATTTATCTGCTTTAATCCAAAGTGGTGGTCCTGGGATATCTTCTAATAATGGAATTTCCCAGGTGCTGCTGTAGTTTCTAGAGTGCCCTTAAAATTTCTGTAGCCATCTGCAGCATCATACTTCTGTGCAAATGCAGGAGTGTCTGTTTTGACAGGTCTGAACAGCTCACAAGGTATCTTCTGTTTATCCCTGGAAGCAAGGATGTTCTCTGGGTCCCCTGAGAGGCTGATTTGGCATTCTCAGAGCACCCTGTCACACCTCAGCACAGACACCACATGCAGTGTCTGCAGTCGCCTTCTCCTGTGCTGTCCTGGTGATCCCACTGCAGTGCCTCAGCAGCAGCCAGCTTGTGGAAAGGAAAGGTGATGTTTCTGCAGCCAGGATGATTGCTTTAGTTTTTCCACATCCTCCCTATAACAGTTAGAGCTTTTTCCCAGGAGCTGGAATACTTTTTCATTCCTTATGCAGAGGAGAGTGTTAAATCTGTATAAGGGCTCTGAACCGGAAGGAACTGAGGTTATATTTTTAAAGAGAGGAAATCCAAGTTTGCTGGAGAAAAGGCATGTTGACCTACCTTCCTGCAGAAATGGCATAGGAGGCCAAGAGTCCTGAAAGGAGCAAGACATTTCCAGGAAGCCTGGTGGAAGCACAGGTCTGAAAGTTAGTCAAAATTTGTACACATAAACTAGGTGTAGGTGGCAGCAGTATGTGTGTGTTGGCTCATTTATATTCTGCCCATGCCTTCCTCCATGCTCTGTACAGGAAGCCTGGATCTCTCCTCAGGTTCCAGCTCCATTTGGTGGGTCAGATGGAAGAAGCTAGGCACTGTGTTACATGGGAGGTACATATCTTTTTTTGTGAGTTGGCTAAGTATAAAATGAGATGTTGAAATGGAAAAAAGTCTACACATACACCCCTTCGTTATTAATTTATCTTCCAAAATGAATCTTAAATATATTCACTAAATATTTGGTGGGAGGCTGATCCAGAAAGAAGATAGAGTTGGGCTTTGTGTGTTTTGCTGGAAGCTTACAAGGAAAAATAATTTTGCTTTGTAGTTCCGTGGCTTCAAACATTTGCAGCCTTAATTGATGCTCATTTGATTACTTGATTTCAAAGCACAATCAATTACCTTAATGCATATCACTGTTCTCACAACTACGGTGATTGCAAAATTGTGAATGTAAAAATGGAAGTCACTTCTGAAAATTAAGTCTGCAATTCTATTTGCAAAGTCAGAACTCTGACTCTCATGAATTACAGCAGCACAGAGCAGAGTGTATTGTCATATTGCCTGAGCTATTACAATGTATCAGGTCAATTGTGTGCATACTTAAAATCTTTAAAATATTCATGCTTCTCTGTTGAAGTCAGTCATCTCTTTCTAGGAGGAAACTTCGTGAAGATATAATAACTAATGCAGGATGTAAAAAGTAGCATTTAGTTGCAAATTACTAAGGAAGAATTTTGTCTCTTCATGAAATCATGGCTCTGTGGAAGTCAGTGACAAAGTTGCTGTTGATCTGGGGGCAGATGGGTTTTCATGGAGTGAGTAATTCTAGTGATTAAATCAGACAATTGGAATCAAGATTTAATTTCTATTCCAGAACGAGACACTTCTACTTAGTGTGCCTCCAGCAAAAATATAATAGATACGATAATATGGAGTTCACCTGCATGTTGGGAGGCTTATTGAATTAATATTTATGGAACGCTTCAAGATTCTTTGATAGAAAGTGCTATATGGCTGCATACTATGACAATAAAGTCCTGAAAAGCAAATCAATCTGGAGTTAGACTTATCCAGTTAAAATTGACTACTGGAGCTGCCTATCTTGTTAGAGAGAAGAAAGAAAACTCGAAACAAGAAGTATTAAAAAGAAACCCCAATTATTCGGAAAATCTTGGGCTTAATATTTCAATTAACTTTTGGGTTTTGTGGTTATAGACCCTTTTCTAATGCTTTGCCAGCTAGATTCCTGATTGAAACCAAGCATAACGTAGTAACTTTCTGTGGTTGGGGAGAGTAAATTAGTATTTCCTTCTTCTGCTGTAAATTGCCTCAGAGAGCATACATCCTACACCTTGCCTACCAGACATGTAAAACAGCATTATCTTTGAATCGTTGGCTCCAGTAATTCCATGTGTGAACAAACACTGTTGATTCATCAGTGTGGGGGGTTTTGTTGGCTAAGTATTTTTATATTTGCTTTTGAAAAGAAAACAAATATTCTTACTATTAAAAGCTGCATTGATTTGAAATGAACTGCACATAAGGTGGACTAATTACCTATTTTTTCTTCTTATCAAACAAACTCTAATTACCTTTAACATCACTCTGAAAAGTTAGCAGAAGACCTGCTCAGCAGTCTTTAAAGAGAGTATTACAAAGACCACTGCACTGAAAAAAGCCCGCCACAATTTTAAGTGTACTGAGTGGTCATTGGTTGAATAAAACTATTCCTATCGTGCAAACAAAGCAGCTTATCAAGTGTGTAACTTAATTTTGCCTATCACCGAGTGCAGGAAGAAAACTCTGAAATCTAGGCTATGAAGCCTGGAGGATATTGATGTTTTAGCAAAACAACACAGGCATGGAATATTCTTTTTCCCCAGGACTGACCTAGTAAATTGTGCAAGCACCAGGAGAAATTTTGCCACCTGTCCCTTATAATCAAGGCCTGTCCCTTACTTAGTCTCATTTCAGTGATATAATTAAATGACACCATTTTCCCATTTATGTTGCTTGAACACGCTGCCAGAATCCTATAGTCTTATCCAGGTACCCAGGAATGTGACTTGATTTCTTTCATCTAAAGCCAAAAAAATAATCATTTGAACATGGTCCCTTGTCCTAATAGCTAGCCCAGCGTGGTATATTAGAATACTATTGTTGCAGCATTCATTGCAAAAATCAATAATCCACTAGATGGAGCAGAATAGAAGTGTAAAAACTGAGTTAAGTCTGGTATTTTAAGAAACAGAATTGAGTATCAAAGTGCCAGAACTCAGACAAAATAGCAGAAAAACACAACAGTGGTATTTTTGCAGTCTGTAGTTCTAGTAAACCAACCAGCTTTGCAGTCATTCATGGATTAATATTGCAGTTCTCCTTTGTGATTCTCTGTTTTTCTCTAAGGGATAAAATGAGGATTAATCTCTGCTGTAGAAAAGGTGATGATGAGAAAATTTTGGGGAACAAAGATGTTTCTAGGAAAGAGAATTTTTTTTTTTTCTTTCCTAAAGCAAAGACAGTTTTTTCATTGGGGAAACAATAAGAAGAATCATAGAAAAGAATCATAAGGTTTATTTTTCAGAAGTTGTTACTCATTATTTTCTGGGTAAACTGAGTTATTAGGATATTTTGGGTGTGGATTTTGGGTATTAAATCACAACCTTTTTTTGTATAAATAATCCTTACATTAACACCCCCTTCAGAGATCTGCAGGAACATGATGATGATCATATTAGCAAGTAGATTGATGAAGATGGCAGGCAAGGCTCCAGTTGCACAGTTCATCCAGTTTCTATTGCAGGTGTACATTAGGTGTGACTTACAGCCTTCTGGTTCTGTGCTGGGCCTCCTGTGAAAAGGGGTGGCCAATTATGCCAGTGGCAAGTGGTTGGTTGATGAAAATACGTGTGGGTAAGATGGGTCTTAGTGCTGAAGTTATATATTTTGCAAACTAAAGGAAAGATACAGTCAGTGTTTCAGAGAAACAGCTATCAAATTTGGCTTGTAAAATCTGTAAATGGGTTTCCTTGTGGCCCAAGCAAGACTTTGAACCCAGATCTCTGGAGATGAAAGTCCCAGGCATTAACCATTTGCCATGTCTCACCCTCAGGTTTGTATTTAATAAAATGCTTTCGATAGATGCAGGTGGGCTGTATTTGCTTAATACTGATTGCTTTGCCTTCTTCTAATGATGTTTTGTAGGGCTTTGATAAAGTAATTTAAAAGTTGTCCATTCCAATATTCCTGAATATTTCTATGTATCCTAAGCTTCACTCTTCAAATTTCAACAGATAGGCTTCCTACAGAATAAATGTGGAAATGATAACTTTCTTTCTTCTGTTGTGTGTGGTTTTTTTTGGTTTGGTGTTTGGTTTGTTGTTGTTGTTGTTGTTGNTGTTGTTGTTGTTGTTGTTGTTGTTTTGGGTTTTTTGTTGTTTTTGGGGTTTTGGGGTTGTTTTTTTTTGTCTAAATAGGAAGTTGTAACAATTAAAACCTTCCCATTCTCATCTCTTAACTGTCCCCCATTGTTTTGGTGTATTATGGCAGTGCAATCTGAAGTTTTTTCTTACTCTAGAAAGGACTCTTACCTGAAATTCTAATTCAGATGATGTATAGCATTCATGTTACTTCCCATCCTGTACTACTGCACAACATCACTGTGAGCTATCTGCTGGATTTCTCCCCATGCTTATTCTCTTTTTTCAGTGTATTCTTGATTTGTAAAATAACTGGGATTTACTGTCACTTCAAAAATAGCAGGTGTTAATATTTGCAGTTATGCATACATTTTGGGAAAAGAATGGCCTGATAGTCTTGCATTACAGGATATCTTTTCTCTCTCTTCCTTGTCCTCTTACAAGACAAGCTAGTGTTTTGTCTATCAGCAGATGATTCTTTTCCTTTATCTCTGCCAAGTGTTCACTTGCATTTACTTTAAATCAGTACAATATGTATAGAATTAATACCCTGGTTTCCTCTGAAATACCAGTTTTAGTCACAATGGCTGATAATCATCTGTTTCTCTTACAACTGTAAGGCTGTTCTGCTTCAGGTTGTTTGAACCAATGCATCATCATGAGATTACAGGTCACAAGAATCTTTATTGAATACAGTCCTAAGTTAATGCTTATGTCTTTCTTGTTCTCAGTGTTGGCCAGACACTGAGATCCTTCTGAGGTCATGTTGGGACAGGATCTCCAAATGAGCCAGGAACTGTGTTAGGAGAGTTTTCCAAGTGCTTTTTTTGAAAAGAGTATCATCTTCGTGCACACTGGTTGGCACACAGACTATAAGTAATCTATCTTGATTCAACTACCATTTTCCCTTATTCTTCCTTTTACAAATATTAGTGCATGAGCCTGAACTCTTCTCTTTAAAGTATCCCTCCTTCCCTTTTCTCTTTTCCCAAGGACATCTGTGCCAAAATACTGTTCTTCAGAATGCCCATGGTCTGCTCTCATGTTACTGAAATACAGCAAGTGACCATGCTCAGCACATCTGAAGAGAAGTAATTTTAATCTTGGTTTTGTACTGTCTCTGTCCATCAGTTTTGAAGCACACAGAGGGCTAAGACCCACGAGCTGGGTGTCAGTGGGGACATGAGGAAGATAGTAATGAAGATCATGGACTGTGGCAGGCTTGGGCCCTAAATAAACCCCTGGTTTTGTGCAGGGGGTAGCGTGTGGACAGGGCATAAAGTCCTCTCATCCTCTTTTTTCTGTGTTGGGTACAAAGAAAAGATTTTGTCTGTACTGAGAGGAGAGAAAGAGGGAGTTCTTTGTCTAAAGAACAACAGGGCAATAACCAGTTAGTCACTTTTATTCTATTAGTGTGAAATGTTTATTGCTGAACCGTGGTGTCCTACCCATTGTCTGGTGTGTGATAAAGTAGGTTGCAGATGGCTTTGTCACATCCAGGCTTGGGAAAGGGCAAGTGAATCCCAGTGAAATTAATTTGCATCTCCTCCTGAGTTTGCAGGACAAAGTTGCAAATTGAGTCATAACCGATGATGTGGGGCAGGTTCAGCTCTTTGCAAGTGTATGTTTGGTACAATATGTGAGGGATGACATGGAAGCTTAAGCACACAGTTCTACATTAGTAGTAGCAGCAAGGTATTCACTGCAGTGCAGAGAAAACTCAGTCTGGCATCCTTTGTGTTCAACTGCTCACTAAACAACTTCTGTTGAAGATAGGAAGGGGAAATGGGCTCATTCTCCTTGCACAGAGCATCAGGAATGAACAAGAGCAGCCAATTAAAAAAAAAAAGGGGGCAAAAAAAGCTGTGTATTAAGCAGTTTTGATTTGTAGGAATACAGGCTCTGAACTTGTTTAGAATGTTTCTGTGCAAGTAATTTAAGAAATATTTCCTAAGCATTTCTGTTCAGTTCTCAGGAGAGGCGTATTTTTTTCAAGAGCTCAGAATTTTGTGAAAGCACAGTCTTAATCAGTAGTTAAAAAAACCCAGTAAGACCCAATAGGAACAGTATTAAAAAGATGAAAGTAAAAAACTTGAAAAAATGGTGAGACTGAAAATTCTGATGGGATTGTCTTAACAAAATGGAAACTGTCCTATTCGGAAAGATTTTCTATAAAACTATGGCATCACACACTGAGTCCTGTAGTGCTGTTCTGTGGGGTTTATGTTTGTGGTAGCATGAAGTTTATTACCTCTGCAGTGCTTTAAAGTCCTGCTCAGGATTACCTTGTTAGAAGAGAGAAGTTAATTTTAAATTGCAGAATATAAGAAATAAGTCTTAAATAGAAGCCAGCTTACTCTCAAAGGGATAGTCTGTTGTAAAAGAGAAGTGTTCAGAAGAAGCATTTCCAGGTAAATATTTGGTTGCATATTAATAGTTATCTGCAAGCAATGAAAGAGGAGTTAAAAACCAAATATAGGTGGCAAATAAGCTACCCTGTGCAACATGATTGAGGGTCCTGTGCCTAGAAAACTGTTTTGCAGAAATAAGTCTCTATGAGTGTGTCTAAAAATGTTAAATTTTTGTAAGCATGAGTACTTCACCTATTCTATTATCAATGTACTCTGATAAAGAAAACCCTGTGGCTTGATTTCAGTTATGTTTAATTTTAGCCTCACATTAGAAATAAACTCAGTTTTACTATACTGCAGTGTTATATGATGGCCTAAATAGCATGAAAACAGCAGTAGGTCATCTGTTTTTTCAATTATTGTTCTAATACCCTGACTTGTCCATCAAATGTTAAAGGCTATTGTCTCATGTACAACAACAACTGTATGCTTGAATTATTTTGTGATCCAGTACAGTGTGTATATTAATTTTTGCACCATGCTTTAACAATTTTGAATTTTAGTATTAAAATCACAGTAGCAAACTATCAATGTCATTAACCAGCAGTATTGATTTACTGTGGCAAATTAGGCCTGATGCATAATACATTGAACACTTGCTAAAATCTTGAGACTTCTGTTACTACACCTGGTAAATTAGAGAAATTTTCCCACATTTTTCTTTTGATTAATTTAAATTGCTATGCAGTTTTGTTCAAATGCAAATAGTGGCACTTTCACTCAGGGCTATCTTTGGATTTTTTTTTTTCTTTTTATTGAACCTTATGTCTGTAAGCATAGGCAACCCCAGGAAAGTAAGAACTGGAAGTTAAATAGATGTTTCTCTGTTCATTCCACAGCCAGAAGGAATGAGCAGTAAGCTAGCAGTACACTTGCCAAAATGAGTGACAAATAAAGATGTCTCAGGAGGAGTAGAAAATCCTAGTTACAGAACTCAGCACTGAAATAGCATTAGCTATTGACTTTTAAAAAAAGTAAGAGCAAACCCCTTATATTCTAATTGGATGTTATCTCCATGAATTCAATTTCCCCCTTTCACTCATCCACATAATTTTTGGTAGTAAGACTTCACCATGCCCAGTAGAAGTTAAGGAACTGACTTATCCTCTCCTGAAGTATTTCTGCAGTGATGCACAAGGTGCTGATGGTGCCACTGCTCATGGAAAGCATTGTTAGACTGCACAGGATGGGCAGCATTCCCTTGGGACCCAGATGGTTTTCCTAAGCAGTGTGTTTGTAGACTGCTGCTAAAAACAATTTCACTCCCAGACCATTGGCCTTCTTACAGTCTAATTTTGGCCTTGTATGAGGGTTACTTAAATGCAGAGATAACATTAATCTTTCAGTAGCAACAAGTGCTGGCTGTGGTTAAGACCAGGAGCTTAGCATTCCTGCAGTCAAACTGTTGTTGCTGGACATGAGTAATACAGTATGTGATCATTTCTGAACATTAAATCTAACCTGGATTGGGTTCAGCTCTGCTATGTGATTCCATGTTGCCTCACATGGCACTGTTCTGCCCCTTTGGTCCTTGAAGATACGGGACAGCAATTAGCAAGTACCTCATTTAATTGGCAGGAGTTCATATAGTATCAGCCCCTGTGCCCTCATGATGCTTGTGTAAATAAGTGTTTCTATTTCTGTAGGCAGTAGGCATTTGGATTTTTTTTAAAACAATATAACTGCCTGGGCTTACTGTTACAAATCATGAAACATTTTGTTTATGCATTATAAATAGTGATATCTATTTATAAATCAAAGGCACTGTGTTCTCGCTGTATTCCTAGGAGGCCTTTGGTTGTGTTAGCATTACCCACACACGTGCTTCCATTTTGTTGCCCAGGAAGCTAAATAGAAATATATGACTCTTAGCTGGCCTCATTAATGAAACAATAGGTACAGGTTGGGTGCAGAATCTGAAGGAGCCACTGAAAAACATAATAAGCAGAGAGAGGGGAAAAAAAGAAACCCAGAAAACGGAACATATTTTAAATTATTAAAAAATGTAATTCATAGGAAGCAATGCGGGGTTTTATTTAGGGAGGTAGAAGGAAAACCCTGAGGTGGTAGAGGATTCCTGAAGGGTGGAGAACAGTTTATCTTTATACCACATAGTCATATGGGGACAATTTATTCTCATCTTGGCGGAACAGGAAATATTTTAAAGTTAATAATGTTTCTGCCACCTTTCTTTCCCCTCCTATCATGCTTACAGTCAAAGGTGAAAGCCTACCCTGCATCCCTTGTGACTGGTGCAGAATCTACATCAGAAGCAAAGAGATGAGGGAAAGAAGAGTGGAATGAGATCAGCTCTGTGGTTTGTGACAGCCTATAAAACTAGAACAGCCTTTACAAAAACTGGAGCTGAGTAGAACGCATAAAAAGGCAGTAATCACCTCTAAACATGAGCCAGACAGCAGTCACATGCTATGGTTGTCATTACAATAGGATATCTTGCTGCAAATCAACAGATCATGTTCTAATAGTCATATGTACTAACAGGACAGAAACATTTGTTGCTGTTTCTTTCAAGCCCCGTGGATGGGATTTATCACTTTGTGGCAATCCCTGGACCACTGATCTTGCAGTTTGAAAGAAAGTGCAGATTCCAGTGCAAAGAATTGCTGGAGTAACTGGTATTGGTGGGTGTTCTGCTGTGCTTTCCCTCGTTGAGGCCTGGGAAATATCTCCTCAGCTCTTGTGCTCAGCTGGTACCTTGCTCCTCTGGGTAATGTATTATCCCTAATACTGAATTTGGAGCAAGTAGTTCCCCATGGTAGTTAATAGCAAGAAAAATGATCTAGTAAGGTGTTGCTGCTCTGACTTTCTTGTGCTATGGCCCTATTTGTGAGCCCAGTTTCAGAGAGGTTTTCTGCACAGCCTCTCCCTGCTGGCTTGGTAAAGCCAGTGCATCCTCAGCGAGGTGTGCAATTCCCAGCACAGCTGTAGGGATAAGCTGCTGAGACACCTCGGATGCACTCCTGCCACAGCAGACCCACCAGGGCCCTGCAGTGCTCTCAGTGCTCTGTTTAGGGTGAAGTGCTGTTTGCTGCCCGTGTGAATATATACATGCCCGCTCCCCCCTCCCTGTGTCAGATGCTGCAGAGACCCTGCCTTTAATAGGCAAGGTTAGAAGGATGGAGTGTGGCACATGGGCCCAGTCTTCCTTTTTATAAATCAGTAACAATGGGGTGTTGACAGGCCTTGAAGCCTAGACAGGCTACGGGGGTCATCACGATAAGGAAGGATTAGTGTATATAATTTGCCAAATATGGCGCCAGCCACCAGCTGGGTTTTTCTGCACATGGCAGATTATCTACAGGAGCTTCGTGGCATTCACCTTAGCTGCTGGCTGTGTTTATTAGCAAATATATTGCTGTTTCCAGTTTAAGAACTATACACTAAACAGGGAATGCATGCAAATGAGGTGAAAGAAGTTGTGGTTTAAATTTTGACTGACTATAAAATAGTGTGTGCTGTGGAGTCTTTAAGTGTAAATACTTTTCAGTGTACCATATCTGTTTTTCCCCTAAGATTTTCACTTGAGGGATTTTGTATGCATCTTCATTCTTTGTAAATAAAGCTGTTTCTAACTTAATTCCCTGGAGGATATACTTATCCTGCCCAAAGATCAATGGTCAACAGAAAATATAAAGAGCCCCTAGATCAGATCTTTGACTGCTTTGTGGGAGATAGCTAAACTGCCCACCTTAAAACGTTAAGAGAACGATAAATGCTGTAAATTCCTGGCTGTGGTGAAGAAGAACTTGTTAACCCCAAAGTTACTGGAAGTAAGATATGGTCAAAATCTAACAGCATTGCTGTGTTGTAAACTCCTTTTATTCCTTAAAAGAAAAGCAAGAACAAAGAGATTTAGTCAATGCGTACAAGTATTCTCCAAATCAGATTTTCACTGACTGTGTTAATTTGCGTTTCAGGTAGAGTTCATACTTTTGATCTTCCAGATAGTACAATGCCAGTTTATGATGATTTTTCCAAATGCTTAAAAATGAACACACATGCAATTACTTTAAAAATTTTTTGCTTATTGAAGGTTTTATTTATTAGTATGACAGTTCCTTTAAAATAAAGTGCTGTAATCCCTTTGTGCTTCCTTCCTCAGTACCTGGATAAGCTCACCCATAAAATAAAAGACACAGTGTAAATAAAATTTTGCAAGTCATTCAAGGATGCAACAAAAGACATAATTGACTTTTTGAACCATTTTTAGAACAAACTCTCTCAAGACCTTTTTTCCCCCTCACAGCAACACTTCCCACTGCACTAGATCTGACAAGACTGTATGCATTACTTTATTTTGATACTGACATTTAAACAATAAAATAAAGCCATTTAAAACAAATAGTGGTGCTTCAAGTGTCTGAGCTGTCAAGATATCAAATTATATAACTTGGAAAAATCAGAATTCATTGTTAATGGTATGCACTTAACACAAAGGGTCGCTGGAGTACTAACCAGATATATATTCAGCTACCATGTTGGAGCTAACAGGCTGTATTCCTTTAGATAGAATTGACTATATTCACTTAAATGGACTTGACTCCAGTACAATCACTGTATTCAAATGTCAAAAAAAAGAGAAAGAGGATGTCACGTAGGGTCACAAATTATGTTGGATTTTGACAGATTGTAGCCTTGCTTTACAAGAGCAGTAACATCTCATTTGTCACCGTTTGATCTGTAAGTGCGGGAATGAGAGCGGAAGGCCCTCCATCTCCACCGCAATTTAATCGCTCTGAGGCCGACAGTGGCAGCTAAAGCCACCTGCCCATGCACTGTACTGCTGATCTGTTTTAATTTAATCGTCCGTCAGCTGGGATGAAAGCATAAATCGTCTCCCTTTGATCTGCAAACGGTGTGGTTCTTTTGTAAAGCACGGTGCAGAATCAGGGAGACAGTTTTCACATTTAGTGCAACATAGACAACATGGGCTTGAAAAGCTTGTAAGTGATATTTCACTGCAGTAGCAAAGCAAGAAGTTGTTCTTTCTGTAAATTTGTACAAAACAGCATGGGAGGTTCTTTTTTAGAAAAGAATCATAGAGGAGATTATTGATTTAATAATGTGTTAATTATTCAAGTTTGAAAAGCCAGCTTCTACTCTTAAATACCTTAAACATCTTTAAAACTCTGAAGAGCCTTAAGTCACCTAGTTTGCAAAACATGAGATAGGAAAAACTATTTGGTGATAACACAGTAATTCTGTGAACTGTCAGCTATATACTGGGCATGTTATTTAGTTACATTATTGCATGTAAATGGATAAGGGAAGATCTTTAAATAAGAAACAAACAAAAAAAATCTGCCTTCTCCAGTGGAAAATCTTGCCTTTTTCTGGTAGTGTTGGAGGCTTTGTTGAAGGCCAAAATGTTATGTGCACATCAAATATGCTTGGTAGGCCAAACCTTGCTTTGGGATGTACACCCTTTTGTGGAAAGAACCAGCATGAACACAACTGAAAATAAAATGGTAACATTTGGACAAAATATTTCTTGTTTTTGTTTTGTTTTGTTTTTAAATTGTTTTATTGTTTGTTTATTGTTACTGAGGAGAAAAAAAGGATTTGTACATTTCTCTTTTCTCTCTCAGCCTTTTCTCCCCACCCTTTGCAGCTTCCTTTTTCAGGCTTGTGCCTTTCTTCATTTTTGCACTTGGCCTCTCACTCGAGGTACATTATTCATGATTTTGATGCTGTACATTTGTACAGCACCTCCCTGAGGTCCTTGATAATCCAAGCTGGTCCTTCCATTTGAAGACCAAAAATCCTTAAATCTGAAGCAGGACAGCAGTAGAAGGCTCACCACTCAACTGTGAGAATTTGGCTGACCCTATAAGCTTTGAAATGCACCATCTTTCCCCCCTTTTTTTTATGAAAGCTTCAGGGACTATACTACCAGGTCAAATTCCCATTTGACAAAATGAAAATCAAAATCTCAAACCCTCCCCAGAATTCATATGAGCCGGAAGAGTTGCATATATTCTCTGCAATGACATTTTTCTGATTGGGATTGAAGGTGTGAACTGTCTGGTGGGGTCTGTGGATATCTTTCCATTAGTGCTGAGACTATACTATGATTTCCTTTTTGGAAGAAGGGTTTTTTTGTGGTCACATGTCAAAACTGGGAAGTTCCTTTCCTAATAAAAAACAGTGTTTTCTTGACTTCTCAGAGAGCAGAGAAAAAACCCTAAGTTTGTAAGAAACCCTCCTCTTTGAGTGACTAAACACATTTTATTTACCAATCATGCCAACATTTTACCTGAGAAGGTTTTCTATCTCCATTATTTGTTGCAGGATTTTATTATTTGGCAGAAGACTCTGTTTTGGGATAAAGAAATGTTTATGCTTTCTCTTGTATAATTCACTTCAGCATATGCTGGAATGCAAATAGTGAAAAATTGTCTTTGTTCTTCTTTTGCTTTCATTCCTCATGAAAATTTTGTCAGGCTGACAATATAATAAATAATTATGGAGTTGCTGTGGCCCTGGAATGGGGAAGGATAGGGAACAATACTGCTGTCTCCCAATACACATTCAGCTTACAGAGCAACCAGGCTCTGACTGCTTTTGAGAGCCCTGATTTGGTCTAAAACAAATAAACACATTTTCTTGGGGAAAGAAGAAAACAGAAAAATCTTATTCTTGTCCCCAAAGTTGACCTCTGAGACTGACCCAGATCCCTGGGTCATAAGCTCACTCAGCATGGGACCGGGGGAAGACAAATGGGTCAGACTATTTCTAGCCCTGCTAGGTGACCCTTTCTCATCCTGAGTTTTCTGTTACAGGTTGAGGTGGGCAGGAATCCTGCAGTAACACTTAGTGGTGCAGTTCTGAAATTCAAGTGTGAAGGGATTGCTGACAAAGCACATGAAGCAGAAGGACTTCTGTGCTTGCAAATACGGCAAATTGTTGTATCTTCCTCCGTTTCAAAAATATATCTGGGATGTTGTATGTGTTCAGGCTAGTAACAACATACAGCAAATGGATATTAATTTGCAAAGTTCAACATTATTTGCCTAATTTTCTGTATAAAGTCTGTTGCAAAAGAAAGCAGGCTGGATGAGCTATAGTCAGTCTTGATGTTTTCTAACTTCTGACTTCTTTCCTTTGTGGACCAAACCTGAGGGTGGCTGTGCAGTGTTTGTAATTGTGAGGGGTTTTAGATGGAATAATGAACTACATGGATCTGTGCACCCTGTGTAGTGTAAATTATGGTGACAGTTATCTTAAGTATTGTGTAGGTAACAGTAACACAAATAGCAATGAATGTCATATAGCCTTATACTGAACCATCATCTAATCAGTCCTAGGAAGGTTTATTTAAATGTATTTAAATAAAAGCAATCTAAACTAGCAAAAGAGGACAAATTAATTTTCATGCTAAATTTTTATCTGAGATAAAATTACTTTGCAAGTCTGAACAGCTTGTTTTCCCTAAAGAAAAAAGATTTCTACCAAAATTTAGTCCTGACAATGATGTGCATGGGGCATTGCTCCTGAATTTTTAATTCAGATGATAAATTAGCTCTTCATTTTTGACTGCTGATTAACAAAAGACCTGTTTTCTAATCCCCTTGCAGTAACTGGCAACACTGTCACTGAGCTACTGGATAGAGAGAGGATGGACTTCATAGTACTAAACCATAACATCCTGAAAGATATTTCCAACAAGACTATCTTTTTATTCCAGCTTTGCGAAAGATGAAGTCAGTCTAGTTTTGTATCCCCTTCACATATCCAGTCCTTTCCCCTCTTACTATTTTGGGTGTTTTTTATTAGCTTTTTTGTTGGAATTCTGAACTCCATTACACTGCAGTCAGATAAGTACAAATACAAACCATGCTGCTATCAATACAGTCCTCTCTTAAAACTCCAGCACACACAGCAAACACAGATAACTCCCTCCTGATAAAGTCCTTGTATCTACTTAGACTAAGTAGTGTAATGAAAGTGAAGGCAAAGACACTAATGTTTCAGAACATATGATAGGTTTGTGGAAAGTACAGTAACAACTAATGACTTGGGAGAAAATCATTCAAGAGTATTGCAGTTATTTATGGGCTCTCAAGAGTCCATTCATCTGCTTTGCATTTGTGATATTTGTGTTGGTTTTGCCAGAGTGTGTCCTTGCATTCATTCATGCTCTCCATTCTTCTGTGTTGTTGTTGATGACACTTTTGACAGCAGTCACCAGGAATTGCCTCTTGTTGCAAAAAGCAGAAGCAATAATAGGAGGATGTGGCCATGATACCCTGGTGGCAATATGGTGCTGTGGTATAATTAGAACTTCTGCCTTTGTTTTTCTTCATGTATTTTGATGTTCTGTTTACGGCTTGAGGCACATTGCTAACATCCATTTACACAGTCTTCCTCACAGTGTGTGTGGCTCCATGCACATTGTGAGTGGAAGTGGCACAGTTGTGTGCTGAGTTCTGTCTGTACTCGTGCACACACGGCTTGGAACGCCTGCTCTCTCCTCATGGCACTCTTACAGATGTAGCTCTAGGTCTTATTTTGTACTGGGAAACCTGTTTGGTTCCTTCAGCCAGGTACTCATGCCTTCTTACCATTAAGGAGGACAGGATTCAATACCTCACGTAACTCAGTTCTACGTATAAAAGGCCATTTTATTGCTGGAAAATTGGAGAAGCTCTTAACTTCTTTACTGCTCCTTGTCTTACTGGTTTGTAAAGTTGACACAAACACATTTGCACACATCTGCACACAGATTGTTGTGAATTACACATTCAGGAGTTCTCCATGATCTAAATGGCATTATTAAATATTCACCTTAACTGTACAGACCATGGCAGCCAGAAATTGGTTGTGGGTACAAATAATTCTTCAGCCTGTCTGTTCTTAAGACAAAAGCAATAAAGCAAGCTATTATTTAAATTGATAAAAGATGCAAACACCACTTCCCTGGGTTTCTAGATTTATAGTAAAAGAATAAATATTTCATTGGTGATACTAATTAAAGATTGGTCAAAGATTTATCCATGTCTTTCACTTCCAATATCCATCAGACCTGATTAGGAAAAGTAGCATTTGTAGTACTGTCTACTAGTGGGGGAAAAAAAAAAAGTTCCATGAAGCCCACTTTACCAGATAATTATTGTTTTATTAGCCATTGTTTAGTGAGGCATTAACAAAGAATTCAAGAAACTAGTTTCTGGTAGGAAAAAAAAATGGGTAAGAATTAATTTTTTAAAAACTCAGATCTTTACTGTGGCAAATATTGTATCAGGGAAAACTTAGAAAACTACCATTTTCCTTATCAATTTCCATGTGGATAATGGAAATACACTGAGGAAATACACTGTTTTAGCCAACAACATAGGCTAAAATTAAGTAAAGCCTAATGGTAATATCATACACCCTTCTTTATAACATCTAATAAAAAAAAAAAAAAGAACTTAAAAATATATTTTTGCAGTGAAACTGTATAAATTAGAAACTTGGGATGTCCCTTATTTGATCAGGTTGAAAATCTGTCATTCTGATATGTTCCATTGGAGATTGAATCACTTGTTTCTTTTAAGACAAAGCATACGGGTAATTAACATCCTTATGCAGTTAATATTTGGCGAGCAGGGGAATATTTTTTCCAAATATCCTTTAATTGTCTGTCAAGCTAATAAGGCATATTCTGCTTCTTTACCTAACTAGTCTTAATTCTGGTCTTTTCTTCTGCAAATGCTAAATATATAGGCCCACTTGACTGCAGGATTTGGCCCAAAAAGTATCGAGGTCAGATAGTAGCTTGGAAAAAAAGCTGCCAGTGCTTTTCTGTCTTCTTGTGTTATGTATCTGGGAGCCTTTTGTAGACGTTTTTATGTCTCTGACTTTTTTTTTTTTTTTTGAGCTTTAATTGATTTTTTTGTCAGAACTAATGTAATAAATACAATGAAGGTATTTGTAGCTGTGAGAATGTGTTTTGTTTTCAATTTTGCTTATTTTTTCCGTATTAGTAAAAATTCTTTAGATTTAATGAGTTCAATACAGCCACAATCTGCTTGATATATTAATGAAGAACTTAGTTCTGGAATTTTTTTCAGAACACTCAAATAGATAAATGGATCAGTCCTGGAATTTATTTAAAAAGCAATTACTCCTCTCTGTTCCAGAGAAGAAAGTTCAGAAGTTACATAAAGCCTCTTCGTCTGCAAATGGTTTATTCAGAGTATACTTACTTTATCCTGTTTTCATTAATGAAAATACTGAGTAGCTGTTAGTATAAACCATGTCTTTAGTGACCTACACAAACTGGGTTCCTGCATGTGTTCACCATAAATTCATATTTAAATTTCAAATGAGCTAAATAAACAGTTTCGTTCAGATAAACAGCTGATTTTGTTCCTCTCATGTTATATTAATATTAGTATTATGGAGTCTTCTGTACCCTTGCTTTACTTCCTGACTAGCTGATAATTGGGTTGGCAGAGTATACCTGGGGTCATCTTGTTTAGCTTATCTGCACAAGAGAAAGAGTGGCAAATAATAAGGGAAAGCAGCAATAAAATAGTGGGAAAAAATGAAAGGAAGATTTAATCTTTGACCAATTTGAAACATATCCTAGAGAATCCATGGAGAAAAAGATAAAGTGTGACTATGAGTAAGTTAACTAAACACATTACAGTGTGTGAGAGCAAATGGAGTTAGTCCATTGTACACGTTTAATTTCCTATTAGTCTCTGGCGTTTACTACTCCAGTCTGAGTTGGGGCATCTGTAAATTCAGTTAAATACAGTGCATTGTCTAAACATATCACAGCTCCAATCAGTCACCCAGGCTGCTGATAAGAAGCCTCTTGTATTATTGAATCTACAATAGGGAGGCTCTGCAGGCACAAAGATAACAGCTAGGTATTTCACTTTAAGTATGAGAAAAAGCAGTGACTCGCCTTTGCTGCTGCAGCTCTGACATTTATTACTACTCCCTGATTTGTTTTATACTACTGATGTGAATTTGGTTTCAAGTGCTTTGTATCTTCTCTTATTCCTAACTTAAGACCTCTATCTCAAAACAGTAAAGAAAAACAAGCAAACCAAAATCAACTTTGATGATATTGCATAGATAGCAACAACTTGAACACTTCCTAGTGCTTTAAGAATGTCTTGCTACTTTCCTGCCTAAAGGATGAAACAGAGGCTTTTCTTTATTCTTGAACCATTTTGTTCCTTTTGAATTAAAGTCATTTCAATGATGTTGCTTTAGACATGAAGCTACTGAAGAGGAAGTGTGATTATGGCCATAATATTTGGGGATTTAGACTTTTTAAATGTTTTCATAGTTCTTTCCTTAGAGTCCTTGAGTTGAAAATAAAATAATAAAGAAGTCCTATAAGCAGATGTTGATGCAGAGAGAAGTACATGTTCAGACTGTGTTAAATACAGAAGGAAACTGGATAAATACGGGTGATCATCTTTCAGGGTCCTTTATGTTTCTCTATTTAATACTGTCTTTGTAGTCATAAATTTTTTGGCCAGACTTCATGTGTTTAGGATAAAATTTCTTCTGCCCAAATATACGCTCGTATACCTTATTTTCTATAACATAGATAGGTGTTAATAAGGATATATATGCACACAGCAGATCTATATTATAACCTAGAGTATTGATATACGTCATATCATACACAATGGAACATTTATATGCTATTTATTTACCCATATACCCATTATATTTAAAAATCAGGATTTCTAATCCTGAAATGTCATGCCAGATAGTTTCCTATTGTTTCTGCCTTCTAGAAAGACACCTCTTTTATATTATAGTTAATATACTTAATTTTCTTAACTAATTGGTGATTTTATAGATTTTCTTTATGGTTTGATACATTTATGTGGAGCCAGGCATAGTTTTTTCAGTGACTTTGCAATAGAAATTTTATAGCTTCTCAAACATTAATTGTTCATTTCCTTCTTTTGTTGTGCACATATGTTGAATTACAGCTGTATTTCTTGATGTAGTTTGCATGAACTTGTTTTGTCTAAGCCTTCAGTTATATCTGTTTTACTATATTAAGTTTTATTCTGCTGAGAGATAACTACATAAAGTTCAGTTTACTAGTTGATGCTATGAAAGTAAAATTTCTGAAGAATATGACCCAAAGATAAAATAACCTCATCAACCCCTCGAGCAAGATCCCTACTAAGCACAAAACCAAAGTAAGGCAAATGCAAAGATTTGCTTCCATCCTTTGAACCAAGACATTGGAGAATGTTACATATATGCAGATTCTGAAGCAAGTTAATGCTCTTGTACTGCTGGGTAAAAAACAGGTCTGATTAAGCATCCAGCATCTTGTCTCTCTGATTGCTCCTAGCAGAGTTTGTGGTAGCAAATATATCGTGGCTCTCTGTGGAGCTAAGATTCAGCAGATATTCAGCCAATTTATGGCTGTTTTTAACTTTCTCTGTGAGCTTACATCCTTTCTGTGCTCTATCAAACACAGTTAAAAGGCACTCATGAGTTGGTCTGTACGTTCAGGAAGATCCACTGATGGGCTTTGAAGGGAATTCCATGTGGTCAGCCCCTGTAGAGAGGCAGTCACAGTAATACACATTCTGGAGGACAGAAGGGATGTGCAGGACTTATTTGCAATAGGAAACAAAAATGATGCCCCTTTTCCTGGGCATTTTGAAATTAAAAGTACGTAGTATTGCAGCGTTCCCTCCCCCTTTGCTTTCAAATAAAACACTTGCAATTATTACAAGATCCTTTGGTTTGTACCACAGATTATTTGCAGTGCTGGTGTTCATTCGTGTTTGTGAGCTCACGGAGCTGGGCTTTATTGTTTCTGATACAGTGAGCACCATAGGTATGGCTAACGTGGCAGGCCAGCACATTGCTCACAGCCTTGAATGGAAGAGTGGAGCTCTGTGCAGCCAAACATAGACACAAGAAGAAGAAAGCAGCTAAAGGAGGTGGCAGGTAGGAAAATTGCAAAGGGGAGAGTGCTACCAGTTGATGATAAAAGCAAAGTCAAAGGTGGTGATTGGGCTGCAGAAAATAGTAAGCGCATTCTTGCTAGAATATAAAATTGCTCCCAGGAGACAAAAAATTCAAGGTGTTGCCATGCCTTTAGAAAAACCTCTTAATTTTGTAGAGTAAGATGTCAATCACTTCTATGCATTGATACAGCCCCAAGTGCACACTAGCAGTAATAAGGAAAGATCTCTCTGGTGAGATCTGTGGGCACCAAGGAAAGAGTGCACTTACTCTAGTCAAAGGTTGAAATTACCAGGGAAAGCTATGGAAGATACTCATTTAGTGAGAATTCACCAAAGCCAAAATTTGGAATGGCTAGAATTTGAAGGATAAGAGGAATCGTGAATTGAGAGTGATCAGATATGAAATACTCCACTCTAGCAAAGCCAGAGTTAATTAGAACACGGTTTTATGCAAAAGTACAATCATTTCCAACTCCTCTGTGAGGATTGGAAGTATTGAAATAATTGTTCCCTCACAGTTTTCTTGAAATGTACAAAAGAGCTCTACCAGAACCGTTGTAGACATTGCAGGAGAAATACTTCAGTAGCGTTTTGTCTGTGTAAATACTCCCATTTTGCAATGGCAGTGCTTGTTTTGGTGTGTTTTCAGCTTAACTGTTGTTATTCATTTAACCTCAGTCTTTGTGTTGGAAGAGACTAGTTACACTCCAGGTTAATTTGATGCTGTGTTAAGTGGAAAGCTAGGATCAGCAGAGGTTTACCTAATGGAAAAGAACTATTGCAGTTGTTGCCCAACCCATTTGGAGTCTGTCAGCATTGCCAAACCAGCATCCAGATTGGCATATCTTGAAACATTGGCATCATCTGTGCCAGGATTTCATTATCCACCATGTTACAGGTTGGTTACAAATGTACGTCAGGATTGTTTGGAAAGCTTGTGAAATGTCTGTCTGGAGTGGCCTCCAGTTTCTCCCATCAGGTAACTCCTAAATTTTCACAAACATCTATGTGTTTGGCCTTGCTGCTGGAGTTGTCCTTGGCTCAGAGCAATAGAATGGGACAGTGTTTCCTGAGAGTCAGAAAACTAAGAGACATCTGTGTCCTGCAGATACTGAGGCTTGATCCACAAAAAACCCCCTTGCTGCTCTACTGCTCACTTCTGTGTGGTTACTCCATACAGTTACAAAGGTGAACTGTGAAACAATCTCAGTGCAAGTGTTGGGCCTCCATTAAAGTCAGCCTGGTGACCAGAAGCTTCTCCAGTGCCTCCTTTGTCTTGGTGAAGTGGAATAGTGTCAGTCTCAGTGCTTTGGTCTACCTCCAAGATGAATGTTATGTGTTGCAATTTTTCATTGAACATTTCATATGACATCAGTAAATTTGTAATTAAAAGTTAATGTTACTCATTTATCAATATAAGTGATGAGTACTTTTTACTAGTTGATAAGCACCATAACCTGGAAAATACATGGAATAATCATAATTTTTAAAATAAAGTTTTTGTGGGAACGATGTCAATTGTAGGGGGTACAGGAGGGAAGGAGAAATAAAACTTTGTGTTTCCTTTTGTAAGCAAATCAAGGGCCAAATAGATTGGATCTCTCTTCTGTTAAAAGACAGTATATGGGATCTGAATAACTGATTTTTCTTCAGGTAATTCAGCTGATTTTTTTTTTTCTTTTTAAAAGGTCCCAAGATCTTTCTCTTCCCTAGTAGACAGACTCTACCTAGTTATTAGCAGTTTGAGGAAGGTTAAATTGCTCTTTCATGGATTAGGATTTGTTAACAGATGTGGTTATTGGTACTGTGTGCTTTCCTAATCCCTCTTCAGTATTGGTGCATCTCCAACCCTACCAGTTTAATTAACATTGAAATTCTCATATTATTTTGGTGTACTGATTACAGGCAAAGACTAAGTGGAAGTCAGTTTGGTATCCCAAGAGACTTCAGCATTAACAATGCAGAAAGATTTTTTATTTCCATTTCTCCCCCTTCCTGAACTCCAGATAAGCAGTAGGCCCCAGTTAGATTTCATTGCTATCACGCACTCTTCATGGTCATCTTTTAATATTTGAAAGGATCATTTGTTAACTGGAAATGGTCAATTTTTTTTTCTTTGGCTTTTGAAATATAATTTTCAATTTTTAATTTGATTCATTTAGATGAAATCATTAATCAGGGTTGAAACTGAGTTAATTTTCTGGAAAATAAATGAGGTTGTTAGAGTGAACGTTATTAAGTGGGCTCTTTGCTCGAAAGGGATAATAGCTGAAAATACGGAAGACTTTGAGAACTGTAGCAGTTGAGGGATGAAAAACAGAAAGGTTTTTTTTCTAGCTAAGTGCAGTAATTTTTTAAAGGAAACTAGGCATATGAGGAATATTTCAGAATTATCATCATTTAAGTGGGCATTACAGAGTAAATAACCTAAATACGAGTTAAAATCCTACAGGGCCAGGGTATAGGTGGTGATTTTTAAAAATGTTCAATTTTTGCAGAACATCGTGTTCCTTCTAAATCTTAGTATTTTCTATTCCAGGCAACTTGATTTTTGAGACGGAAGAACATTATTCTCAGTAGTTCAGCAGAGTTACAGCCATCCAGGTAGAAAGCAAGCTTTGTTAGACAGGGAGTACAGGCCACTAAACCATTTTTTCCAGTCTGACCCAAATTCAGCTCCTGGCCTTGAGAGGGTTCTGTTTGCTTATTCTCTGAAGTTTACTGCATGATACAAAGTGATTAAGATAGCCAGCAAAATCTCTTACAAACACAAACCAAAGAACAAGGGATTGGACTAGACAGGCAACATCCTAGAGTTACCATTTGAGTTTATTTCAGTTAACTATAACATTTGTTTTGCATTGTTTCTTGATGCCATCTACTTTCTGCTAATCTTGTAGTTAAAACCATTTGTTGGTTTGGGGTTTTTTTTTTTCTCCCTTGGAAGATAGGGCTGCCTCCTCTGTTCTGATAGGAAAGAATTTCTTCCCTTCAAGTGCTCCAGTCGTTGCTCAAGAGCTGTCATAACACCAAGCACTTAGTGGCCTTAGGTCAGAATTTTTGATGGAACATTACAAGTCTGTTCAGGTTTTCCTTAATGCCTGTGTGCTCCTTAAGGACCATTTCAAAGTCTGTTGCTGGGAATGAGTGACAAACTCTCTAGATGCCTTAGCCAACAAGGTGTTTCCTTGTAGGTGTTTTTTAACTGCCCTATCCAACAGGATGTTAAATGCTGCAGAGGGAAACAGGAGTACATGCCACACCAAAAAGAAATTTCTCGAATGGAGATGGGTGGAAAAGTTTTTGCAGTGGAGCAGAAAGTCACATGGAAGTGAAAATTATTTTGGAATGCAGTTATTTTACTTTAGTGATGTGCCTTTCCCTGATAAAAGAAGAGAGACAGTAATAATACTCTAACTTGGTTTAAGCTTGAAATAGTCTTCTTTTAAAAATGTAAATCTCATTATAAGTTCACTTTTCCTTTCCTTTTAAAAGGGGACAAACGCCAGCAAACAGTTCTGAATCCTGGCAGATGGGAAAGTTGAGTTTGTATATCCCCTCTGCTAACAAAGCTGACTACAGAGAGGATAACTGCAGGCTTCTAGTTGTCTAAGATAGTATTTGAAATATATCTATTTTAACACTGAGCAGAACAAATGTTGATTTACATTTTCATGTTCAGTTACATCATCATGATGCAATGAATCACAGTGATGTAACAGCCTCAGGTGAACAGAGTATAGCATGTTAAGCCAAAACAGCATTTGTGTGCTATAAATATTCTTGGGCAATGCTAACTGATTTTGAGCGACAGGAAGGAAGTACCTCTCTTGTGGCATAAGAGAAGGTCTTGAAGTCCCTACACATGATTAAGATCAGTCATTTAGCATCAATTAGTCAATTGCAATTAGTTACTACTAATGGGGTTTGTATCCAGCCTTCATTGTAGACCCTACCTGCTAATAGGAACAGATTAGTGGCTCAGCTAGGGAGGCCAGAGGCCCCAGTTCTTAATAATATAATTTATTTTAGAATAGTAGGTTTATGGTAGTATTATGTAGATACTACAAGAGTACGAAGGGGGCCAGCTAAATCTCAGTAACTTAGTTTTGTACCTTCAAAGTCAATAAACTGCTGTGAGTTACAGAAGCAAGATCATGCCTATGCTGTGCCATGAACTTATTTCAAATCTATCATGCATACACACCTTCAGGCTTAATTGCTTTGTTTTCAATGTGTAATGTATTTTGGGAAGCAGAAGCTATTTCTCATAGCATATATTTGTAGAACTTCTTAAAATCATTCCAGTTTTAAGTCAGGTTTTGAGATGTTCATGTTGAGAATACATTTGTTGTTTCTGCATGACTTGTAGTTTTGCTTCTTGATTTGGTTTTAATACTGACTGCTTATCTCAAAATTCTACAAAATGTCCAAAATCTATCCTGAGCCATGTCAGACACTTAAACTCCTAAGTGAGTAAGGTTGGCATAAAGATGTTTCCTAACCAAGGCTGGGACTTTTCCAGGACTTCACTGCATTTGAATATAAAACATGCTTGTGGTGGGGAAGGCATGAGGGAGCATAAAGACGGGATCAGGGCAGGAAGATGGCAGGCAGTGTCACAGTGCTGGTGTGTAGAGAAGGGCACACTGGTCAAGCTGAGCATGTAGGGATGCCATGGTTGCTAAACAACGCTTTGCAACTTGCTTGGAGCAGTTTCTGACAGGTGGCTTTGCTACTGCCTGTGATTTCAGAAGCTGAGTCTGTGAAGCCAAATCAGACCATCTCCCAACTCCCCTTTTCTTCTTCTTTGGTGGAGTCCAGCTTTCTGTTTCTGTTTCCTTTGGTGTTCAGTCCTGGACAGTTTTATATTTTTTTGTAGAGTTTTGTGGTATCTTTGGACACAGCTGTTACTTACCCTTTCTTTCATCAAGAAGTTCCTTAAAGGGAAAGTTGCGTTGCACTTCTTATTTAGAAATATAACAGAGAATTGGTTTTATTTTGGATATTCTGCCCTCCAATGATCATTTGCAGTTTCTGGATAACCTTTAGTGTTTATCTTAGGATGGTGTTAAAAGAGTCAAGGCTTCATTACATGCTTACTTACCTTAACAGTCCTTCCAGTCAGGAAAGGCTGCTTTGCTTCCTTCTGCGTTGTTACTGACTCTGTTTTCAAACTGTGCCATTAGATCTCTTTAACAATGAGAAACTTGTTCTCTAAAACTACCCCAAAGTTAGGAGGGATGGCAGTGAATAGCAGCGCTGGTCCTCTGAATATGAATCTAGAAATAGTAATAGCAGTGATAATAAGGTGGTAAGGGTAAATATTCTAAATTGTCTGGAAGAAGGACACTATTCAGAGAGCATCCTAAGGGACACCTCCATATTATAACTCTTCAAGAATTTTTTGCAGAATGATCACTCCTTGCTCCTACATATCTTCCCTTTCTGATAAGCTTTAACTGCAGACACCTGTATTAGTTTGGCCTTCATCTTGAGCTGAATGAGATGTTCTACTTCTCTGCTACATTCCTGATGTGGACAGACTAGGAATATAAGACCAGCAAATAATTTTTATTGAGTGGATTTTGAGCCAGATGTTAGATGGAAGGAATACCTGTGCCCTGAGCCATTGCTCACTTGGTTTTCCACCTGGCCAGCTAGACCCGCTGCAGAAGCACAGCATTTTAAGAGATGGACAGTTAATTGCTTTGTTTCTAAGGATATATTTTGTGTAAGCTTTTAAAAATAGAACAGATTTTTATATCCACTACACAGTGGTAGTTATCCATTGCAATGAATTTTATGTATAAAATCGAACAGTAGGTGAAGTATTTGTAAAAGTTTGTTTTTCTTTCATGTCTCCTTGTTGTGCGTCAAACAGTGCCAGGAATTGGACGTTCACAAAATAGTTAGGATGCCACTGAATGAAACATGTCAATTCAGGTTTGGCCTGAGCCATTCTGTACACAGATGCAAACATACGCCACTGATTACAAAAAAGTTTTAATTTATTTATTGTTTGGATAAGGAAGCTGAAGCTGTGATTCACATGTTTCTGAACTGAGTGCACTGGGATGGGATAACCATCTGTCCTGAAAGGGAGATGCTTGTGTGCATCTGATATATGTGCCTGCTGATGGTAACATGGGGTACTGGCTAGCAGTCTTATCAGAGCAGTTGCCAGAGGTTTAAGAGTACACAAATAAAAATGAATAAAGCGACCATTTTTAAGGGGCTTGTGAAGCTTTTAAAGAAAAAGCAGTGTTTGTGAGTGCAGTAGTCCTGCTTCAAGTTCCTTATTTCAAGCTAAGCTTACCAATTTAATTTTAATCCCTTTCAAACGCCTTGGTCATGCTTTGAAGATAGCAAACCGCCCCCTCAAGCTCTGAAGCCGAGCACTGGCCCTTTTTGTTTCCACAAGCCGAAAATAAAGTGTTCGCATGAGCTCATTTACAGAGAGTAGAGTTGGCAGCCTTATCAGGAGAGGAGAAAAGAGCTCTGAAGATGAAAAGCTATCGCTGTGACAGAAGTCTTTATTAGGTTGGGCAGTAACAGAACGTAGTGTACACGGGATAAAGTGATGGCTACCTAGAGCATTTAGGGAAGACCAGAAGAGTAATAATGTTTTATGTTGTCCTTAGACTGGCTTCTTTGGTGCTCCTTCTGGCCTAGGGATATTTGGAGTGGAAAAGAGTGCTGTGTAAACAGAATGGTACTGTCTGTACCATCTACATCCTCTGCTGGTTAGAAAAAAGAATGAGTCAGAAAAAGGAAAAGTAAAGATCAGTCATTATGTAGTTTCATAATTACTCAGCATTCTCTGTTGTAGCAACCCTCTGCTATAGAGTTTGCTAGCAGACTTTGATTGAGGATCCCTTTATCGAGTTTCTCACATGTGTCGAATCCCATTTAGAACAAATATTTCTGTTGTTGAAGTTCACGTATTTCAGGATAATTTTTTTATGTAAGGCAGATGGTGTACAAGATCAGCTTTATACTGATAATAAAGTTTAATTCCACTAATCTTCTTCCGGTCATTGACAACCTATGTGGCTCGTTGTTTTTACGTCAAAATTTTTCCTGTTCATTTGTTAGATTTCCTTTTTCATTAAAGATTGTGTCCTCTTGCTAACCCAGAATTAAAGCCATGACAACATTTTGTAGGTAGCAATGTCTTCACAACCCAAACCCATTAGAATTAGTGGTATATTAGTAAAAAGAAAAAAAAAAATGGATAACTACTTGTTTCTGTAATTCTTATAAATTTCACAGCTGCTATGAAATTCAAATAGACACCTGTATTGCTTTTATGGGTATCTCTGTCCCCCAGTAAAAGCAGAAAATCCCTTTACTCGAGGTTTTGAATTGCCATCTTTAATGCTTTTAAACAATAGACCCATTTCTTCATTTAATTAAAACAGTAAAAGTTGTGGCTCCACCATACAGATTGACAGAGGACTGTAATTGATTTGGTTCATTTCTTTTTTTTTTTAATCACAATTAACAATAAAACACAGTGCATTTTGCTGGAGGAGTAACCGAGTAAAAAACATTGAAAAAGAAAGATAAATGGCAGTAATAACGCTTACATTAATTAGGAGGGTATGTTGGATATTGTGCTGGAAAAAGTGTGCAATTGGGCTTTTAGTGGCATGGGAGTTGCAGTTTTCACTGAGTAAGGACTTGTAGGCATTTGTTCATCAACAAAACTGTGTAAAACTGCTGGATTCTAATAACAGATCTTTGTGCAGTGGAACATGGCATCTCTAAGTGTGTCCTCATGTAAACTGTTCCATATTAAAGAATAAAGCATGGAAAACTTTCTCTTGAAATACAGACTTACCAGTTTTTTCCTGGGCTGTGTCAAGTTCCTGTATTTGGATGGGGAAAAAAGCACCAGTATTTATTGGTTGTACATCCAGATTAAATTTTTATAGGGTTTTCAACAGTTGTACATCAAAACCGAAAGGGAGGGAGAACATGTCCACAATCCAACAGACTTTTTATATAAGGTTCTTCCACCTTTACAATAGTTTTGTTCCTTCAGTGTGCTTACTTTGTTGCTAATCAGTATTTAGTCTGTTTCCTTGCATTAATAATGTAAGTTGAAACTAGCACTAAATAACCCACCCTTTTTTGGGGGGGGTATGTATTGATGAATGAAAAGGACACGAAGGAATTCTTTGTCTCGCCCTAGTTATTCTCAGTGGAGGAATTACTAGTCTAGCCATTGATCTTTGCCATTGGCAGGATTGACTGTGTTGCAATTGCATGTAATAAGATACATTTTCTGTCCTCATTTCCAAACTGACGTAGTTTTACACTTCTTAAAATCAAATAATGTGCACTAACCAGTTTGGCATTGTCCTTCTGTGAATCGCCATTCATTTCCAGATTCATGACATGTGAGAAGTATCTGGAAAGTGTTTGATTGTGGCCCAGTTCAGCAACAATAGTAGGAGATGAGCAGGTAAATCCCTCTCACTGTGAGTAGCTTTGGTTGATGCAGCTGCCAGCACAGGCAGAATTCTGCATTGGTGCTTCAGACCCCGTGTGCATTGCAGTTAACCTGCTTGTTTGTTTGTTACTGTTGTGAGGTACTGTTCCTGGTAGAAACTTTTATTTTCAATTCCCTTTTAAAGCTCAGCACAATGAGCCTCCCTTTCTTACCCACATGCTGCCAGCAGAGGATTGTCTCTAGATAAATTATGCCCTCTCTTTCTTAAACAAGATTAAAGAGCTTCTCCGGCTGTTAAGTATCCAGCACTTGAAATCCCAGTCTGTTCAGTTCACTATGGCATTTGCCAAAGTGTGGAGTTTTGATGAGGATTGTATACCTTAGTGGTACAATGTACAACATGATTTAAGAAATGTAGAGAGCATTTTTTGATGTTTAGCACAAAGATGAAAATCTATTCCTCAGAGTAGAATCTATAGAATGGGACAAGTAAAAAACAAGCATATGAAAAGCTTTTTTACTCTGTCTTACATATTTATGTAACTACAAGGAGAATTTCCTCTTGCTTTAATTAGATAGGTTTAAAAATGAAAAAGCCTGTTCAGAGGATTTAAAACTTATTTTGATGCTGTTTTGTGGAAATGATTTTGAATAAAAAATGAGCCACACTGTTTCAGATGTAGGGAAGGTGCCAATCAAAATCACAGAATTCTGGCTCTGAATTTATTTGAGGTTTAGGATTTTTTTGATGTGGAATTAGTCATCTTTGGTCTGTGGAAGTTATACAAAAATTTACTCTGAATATGAAAAGATTGTCAGTATAAATTCTGCAGTGCATTATCTCTTTTTTTTTTTTTTTTTTTGTACCCTCATAATTTAAAGGTGCAGTTAAAACTAAAACTCTCCTGAGATGATGATTCCTATTGATCTAACTGCACGCTAACCTAATTTCAAGAAATATGCAAATATGGTCACTGAGAGAACAGTAGTCCCCACAAAAATCTGGCACAAAGTAGAGATGTTTATTACACTTCCACTCTTCTTGGGTAGTTTGAAAAGAAGATCTCAGAGCAATCTGAAAGGAAAGGCACAGGCTGGAGAGAATAATAAAGAGGTATCAATCCACCACACCACACCATCTCTGACACAATGGCATGACAAGTGGAAAATAACTCTGTAAAATAGGGAAAAGGCAGTAAAAAATGAATTGTGTTACAGTTTCTAAAACCTGCCTCAATTCAAGAAACAAATGCTCCTGAGCAGTGCCAAGGTGTACGATTTTCACATAAATCTCACATGTCAGCAAATGGGAAACATGTAGAACCCTAAGAAACAGCGTCAGAAAATATCGGATTTGTTAAGACCATTGAGATCACTGATACAAGAAGGACCCATCACCAGTCCCAAAGGTCTCCCTTATAGGATCCATCCTCAGTGTCATGTCTTTTGATTTTCTCCAATAAACAATATTCCCAGAAAATACAATGATATTTCCTATAACTGATGCACAATTTTGCTGCATATAAACATAATTAGAGGTATTTTCTTCATTGGTCAGTTCCTTCCCTTTCTCCAGGTTTAACTAAGTTAAGGCTTCAAGGAGGAACATTTGAATCAGTTCCCTTTGAAAATACAGACAAGATCTTATTCCTGTTATGTCACTTTAGAATAATGCAATAAAATGTACTTTCTTGGTTCAGACTTATCTGCATGCTTGTGTACCATGCTTCTGAATATATCTAATCTAGATTAAAATTAGGAAAAAAACCTTGAATATCTAAAAATGGATCCAAATTTGCCCTCAGGATCAAAATACTTTCTGGAACAAATGAACACATTGCAGAAGGATGTTCTGATCCAAAGTAAAGGTTCTAAGGTCAAGGAGAGGGAAAGAAGAAAGGAAGAAAAAGGTTTGTTTTGTTTAAATAACAGTTCTAGGTACAATTTTGGATCTTGTGAGAGTGACGTGGAGATGCAATGATGGGCAGAATCTAAATGTGGAAAACTGAACCACACAGAGATTTTATTTGCCAACAGCTCTCCAGACCTTCACTTACTGTGTTTAGTTTCCTGTTTTTATATTCACAGATTGCCTGTGTAAGGCAGGATAAAAGAATGAGTAAGAAATTTTGACTCTTGGCTTGTGTTAGTCATTAATCAATGCAGTGTCATTGGTTTGAGTTACACTGTGCTGTTCAAAGCACACACAGCCTTTAGTGATCATTCTCTGAAGAGTTCCAGCTGGAGACAGAAAAGTGTACTCACTGCAGGCCATCATGGATCTTGCCATCTCCTTTTCCTTTAAACCTGTGTCTGTTTTCCTGATCACAGTGTGACAACAATGACATTTTTTCATAAGTAATTCACAGAACTCAGGGACTAAATCGTACAAATTGTACACACACTTCTGGGTGAAGTTGCTCAAAATCTGTCCTAGGAAGAGGTCATTTTGAGAGTGCTAGTTACAAGTATCTTGAAATACCCTTCTAGGTGTTCGTGGGTTTGTTTCATTAAGCTATTTTATACATACCCTGTCATCTTTTTACTCAGTGAATTCTACTCTTGAGCCTTAATCTAAATGTCCTTTAAATTGAGTGTCACATTCCGTAGGAATGTATAGTGATATGTTTAAAAGAAAGAAGGAACAAGTCCAACATACGTGTTTCAATGGAAGGAAGAGAACTTTGGAACATTAAGGAGAAAACTTTGAAAGGAACACAGTATTTGGAAAAAAATAAGAAGTCAATGAAAGTAAACCCTTTGCTCTTCTCACCCTTAGAAGTAGCTCTGGAGAAATGTGCAGACTTCAGTAGAGCTATAATAGATTTGCAACGCATTGGATGAGAAGACCTTGGTCTCCTGTTTGGTAAATATTCTTTTCATGGCCCCTAGAAAAACAAAATATGTTTGTGTTTAGCATTGCTCATGGTGAATATTCCCATTGACATCTGCATTCAGAAAGAGGCTGGGTATGTATCAATTTAAATAGACTGTGCTTGTCAGGAATTATTGACTTAGAATTATTTTAATTTTTTTAATTCTGCATTTGTTAAAACTCTATGTAAAAGTAATTTATGAGGAAATTTTATGCTTTATTTCCTCTTTTAAATAATGCTGATGTAATTATGTTGCCCAATTACTTGTATTAACATACCCTTGTACACTGTACAGGTTTCCTTCATAGCAGTTACCATTACAATTTAAAGAAAAATACTCTCCTCAGACTAGCATCTTTTATATGAAGGCATTTTTAACAGGGAGGAATTGTTTCTTGTGTAAAAGAATAATTCTTGTGACAAAAATTGTTGACCTTTTTTCTCTTTCTTTTTGTTTTGTTTTGTTAATTTAGGCTGGCTAAAATTACATACATATTCATGTATTTTAATAAGAACAAGGCATTACTCTTGGATATTTTCCATAAATTTGTTCTCATAAGCAATTTGATAGACATCTACTATAAGTGTAATGGGGGAAGTTTACAGTAAATCAGTCTGCCTGGTTTAGAATTCTAGAATTTATTAACCCATTTCCCAAAGGCCCGGTGTTACCTATGAGATTAGAAGAAAATTTTCACTATTTCTGTTTTAGAGTGGGGGCACATTATAATAAGACTATATCGTCTAATTGTTTAAAAATCTGTGGCGTTTTATTGAAGTGAAATCAATTTACCTCGTGCTATTATTTGTTTGTAAGATTGGAGGCAGTCAAAAAGTCTGGGAAATGGTGAGCACATTTGCAGTTAGGTTTTTCAGCTGGGATTTTCTGCGTAGGCTCTGATCTGTTCCTGTTGCTAACCATGAAAGATCTGTCGATATGCTGGTTAACCAATATGCTCCTGTATGGAAAGCTCCTGGCAGCAGTGCCAGTGAAGTGGTGTCCCTAATAAACCTTCCATTAATTGCTCCAGTAGTACCTCTGAGATGAGGGTAACCTGTCACTGCAGCGTGTCAGGCAGAATGTCAGGTTGTGAGGCTGGCAGGGTGTTTGAGCTAAGGTATAAATCACTCACACTCAGGGCATGAATGAAGTGCTAAGCATGTTTGGGAGAACACTTAAAATTCAGAATGAAGATCGAGATTTTTTTTTTTTTCATTTGTGGCCACAGAAGTTTGTACTTGTTAACTCCTCATGTGTCATTTTCTTTTCCATTGCTTTATGAAGAAGAAACACAAATATATACACTTGTTATAGGAATTGTAAAAAATTTAATCCTGTGTTCTTTTCACACTTTAGCTGATATCACCAGATATTATCTTAATATTTATTTATATATTTATATACAGTAATATCTCAGTCTTTTTTGTGTTAAGGGAAAAGAAGTGAACATTAGAAGATTAACAAAATAGTGTGCTTCTTTTAATCTTGCTATGTTCCACTACATCTGATAATTTTATATACTTTATATATCTACCCATATAATTCAGTTGAAGGACTGGAGCCTTCTCTTGTAACACTGAATAAATTAAAAAAATTATTCCCTGTTTTGCTTCTCACTTAACCTTAGCATCAGAACTTGATCAATTAATTTTGGTGATTTTCTGCTCAGTTTCACTTTCTGATTCTCATGTATGCACAATTCTTTGATAGTAGTATTCATGGAAAAAGAGGGGAAATGTTATATACAAACAAAGGAAAAGTCATAGTTTCGGTACTCTGGAAAATGCTGGGGCAAATGTTTGTAGTATGAATGGGATCCTGGTCCTCCATTAAAGGCCATTTTTAAAATCCCTTCCTGGCAAGGCCATTTGGAATGTTTTTACCTGCCACCTCCAAGAACCATAATACATGCAGAGACATCTCTCTTTTTTTCCATCTTTAGAAGGAATGCTACAATACTGATAGGAAACAATTCCACCACATTGACATTTTACGTAATTTTCTTTATTTTACTCTGCTTTGTGTCCATATGATGCCCTACTAACCACTACATTTTGAAGTTTTTGTTGCTGAACAATCAACACTTTAACACACTGCAAGTAATGAAACAAAAAAATTATATTTTTTGATCCATGTTAAGATTTTCAGGCAGAAGCAACACTGAAGAGGAAGGTGCTGTGATGTGCTATGTCAGTGCCTTCCAGTCCAAGTATATTAACCCAGATCATTGGTTTTTCCCCCTGCCTAAATAACAGACAAAGACTGTACTTTTTTAAAATAAGCAACTGCTCAGACAGATCAGAAAGGAAGTAGAAACCAGGAATTTCAGATACCTGACAATCATAAAATGTGCCCATCTGAACTATGTACCCATAAAAGCCACTGTTGAACTTTACTCTTGTACCAGACAGAATTCTAAGAAACAGAAAGTTGCAGTACATGGGCAGGAAGTGCAGAGTACAGAAAAGCCCTGTCATTTACCAAAGACATCTGAAACTAGTAATATAAAATCTTTTATCTTGAGGTTAGAATTATCTTGTAGTTGTACTGCAAGATTACTCTGGGACTCCAACTGAAACCCTGCTGTGTAACTCCTATCTAGTCTTGAAAAACATGTGCAAACAGAATAACAATACAGAAGGCAAAATGCTCATATTATGGCTGCAGAAAGCCAGAAAATGAGAATATCCACCACTATTTTCCAAGTCAAACCCGTATTTTCATATAAAGTGTGTGCATAGGTTTAAAAGCACTCCTTTTTTAGCATCAGACTGGTGTATATACTCTTTAAATTACTTCAGATATTTTACATTCTCATTTAGGAAACCTTCCTAGTGTTTCCATTGCAGTCTTCAGTGTAAGTCAAGTTGATAAGGTATACTTAAAAACTTACACTTAAAAATCATGGTAAGACATAATTAATGCTCCTAAAAATCTGTTAGCTGCAAACAGAAGCTGAGACATGGTGTAAGGCTCTTGGGCTGTTCTGCTGTTGTGCCCACTGCTCTAGATCCCATAGAGCCATAAAACAGCACACAGAAGTTCAGAATTCTGCTGAGGAAGCTTGAAGGTTCAAGTCTGAAATGGATGCAGTTCCATAAATCATTATGTTACTCTTCAAAAAGAAAAAGTGTTTCACCAAAGAAAGTGCATGGAAAAGAAAAGTGTACAGAGTTTCACCAAAAGAAATATAGCTCATAATTGCTTAATACATAAATATGAGAAAGATTGCAGAGATAGGGTTGTTATGGGTGTACTAAGAGAAAAGACAGTGTCAAAATCATGTTTTCATGAATAAGCCTTGGAGAAATCCAGAATTCTGTAAGAAAAATACATGTTTACACTGAGGCCAGTTTAGGCTCAAGTGGCATTATAAATCCATCTTAGCTGTAAAGGTAAGTCTCAATTAATTTGCCAGGTGAGTGCAATTTGGAAAGTAAATTTTGCTTGTCTTACCCTTGTGCAGGTTATCACAGAATAGCTGCTCCTTGAGGAAGACAAGAAAGATTTTGTCTCTAAGGGGGGGAAAATAAAACAGAAAATGTTTTATAAAACAGAAAAATAAATCTGTCTAATAAAACAGAAAAAAACCCCCAAAGTTAGGGATCATATTTGGGTAAAAAACTTAATATTTCAGTGAATTTTACATCTGTTTTAAAGCTCTAGTATGATGAGCCATGCTTTAGTTTTCTCTGATTCTGTTCCAGCAGAACAGAATGAATGAAAAATGAATGATTTCCAGAATGAAATCACTTCCTGTAAGTAGAAATCCAAATTCTAAGCAGGATATTTCTTGGTCCCAGTAGTACTGATGTTGTTTTGTATAACTGTTTCAACTCATGCTATTAAGAACTTCCCTGTGATTTCTGGATCACAGATTAATTCCAGAATTGCACATCCTCCAAGTCACTAACTGAAATACTGTGAGACTGCACATTATTGTAACTGAAAAGGGTATTGAGATCTTGTTCATGCTGCTGGTACTTCACAGTCCGATTATTGTAACGCATTTCATTTCAATCTTCCCTTCTCTCTTGAGAGTTGCCAGCAAATGGTCCAGAACTTCAGTTAGACTTCTTTTCTATTAGAGTTGTCACCAGCATAGCTCCTGAATTCTTTATAAGCTGTAGTGATGTGATCTAGAATAAAGGCCTGCTTTTGACCTTCAGGCATTGGCATGGCCTTGCTCAAACTTACTTTTTGACCTTTCCGTCTCCTGAAGTTCTGTGCCCTCTCCTTGGATCATCAGCCAAGCTGCCTTTCCCAGTCTGAGCTTGTCAACCTTTAAAGTAATGGTTACAAGTGTATTGATGCAGTAATGACTTTACAGCCCAGCAAGCTCCACTTCATTAAATTGGTTGTAATTTGAACTCTGAAACAAGATAGCATCTTCTGTAATTATATTTAAATAAATTAAGGTTAGAACTGTGGTATTTAGTTAGTGATAGATTGCCTTTATTTATTCTTACACCTTGTCCCAGGACATTGTATGCATAATTAAAAAAATAAGGCATATACTCTCATATAGTATGGTTATGATATATAAGCACATTGACATGAAATTTAATGGTGCAATTAGCAACAGTATTTTCTGTATTATTCATAGAAGCTGTTGCAGTATTTTACACTGCTTCCTAGTAATTAGTATATTAGTAATCCAGGTGATGGGGAGAGAAGTATTATGTAATGGTAGCTGCTTCATTTCAGAAACACCAGGGCTTTATATATATTCAGCCTTAGCTTTGCATTCTTTTTCCTTTGCAGTTTACAAATATGCATGTTTTGCTGCAACACAGGCTCCTCTTCCTCACTTTGGAAAAGGGGAGGAAAAGAAGTACTGTATAATCTGTGTTTACTGGCCTAATTTTAGTATTTTTTAAAATCATCTTGAGTCTAGCATAATTCCACTGAAAATCTGGTAGAATAAAACTCGGAAAAGATCAAATTTAGGCAGTAGTAATGCAGTGCATGGAGTGTATCTCTTCCAAAAAAGAGACAGATTTTTTTTCTAAGTTCTTACTTGAAGTGTAAAAGATATTCTTTTGTAATATTTGAGAGCTA
>VWYP01020176.1:0-30268 GCA_013400435.1 Pycnonotus jocosus | reverse complement strand
TCTGCTGACTGTACAATATCTGGAGGGGAGATGTCACCCTGAATTTCCTTGCCTTCTGATGTTTGCATTCCTGCAGTGAAGTTCTCATAGATGTGCATGTAAATAATGTATATTTTTAGAACTTGTTTTTATCTTGTTGACATATTTCTCTAGGAGGAGTTACATGAGTGACTGTAATTTTCACTAACGAGATTGGAGAGGTGGCAACTCCTTCTTCCAATCTCTTGGCTTTTCTAGAAATCTATATATTGGGGTCAGATATTAATAAATAAATCCTTTCTTTGTCTGAACTGAACAAAGAGCAGTCTCGTTCCTTCATGTCCTACTGTGACAGGGAATATCTGAAGCTACTCACAAGCTCTAGTGGGCATTGACAGGTCCTACAATTTCCCCTCCCTACCCAGAGTTTGGTGGCTGAGCTGAAGAGAAGCCCTGAGCAGTGCAGCAAATCCTGGGATCCGGTAGCTGTGCCTCCCACACTGGGTCGCAGCAATGTCTGTTCCTGGCCGTGTTCCATTCCATCCCCACCCTGTCCTTCCATGCATCCCCTCAGACCTGTCCACAGCTGCAGCTTCTCTGTCTATCGCTGGGCTGTAGCCCCATCCCTGTTCCCTCCCTGCTCCTCTGGCTGGGTGCTGTGGGGTGCTGCTGTGTTGGGAAGGGCCATCACTGTTGGCCCCTGGCCTGGCTGACCTCATCCCACAGCTGATCCTGTACACCTATCTTGGGTTTGCAGAGCACATTCCTAAGTGTGTGCAACGCAGTCACTATTCATATAAAGCTGGGAAAAGCACCTCAATTGTAAGGCTGAGATATTTTTAAAAGCCTAACTTTTATTTCAAAGGCCCAAGATTTTGGGAAAAGATTACAGATTTTGGGTAAGCAGTCCAGTACAACTCAGACATACCTGATTAGAAATGATGGTTCTTGGGAAATCTGGTCCTTGAACGTATCACAGAAGCTGGACATCCAAAATCAAATCACAGTAAGCCTTCAGTAATTTCTGGGAAAAAAAAAACAACAACAAATCAACACAAAAGAAGCACAATGGCATATAGATGGAGAGAAATAAAATTACTAGCAGTTGCCAGTGGTTAATACCTCTGAAAAAAAATGAACTACTGAGGCTGATGCTTAAATATTGATTCCTGTTCCTAAATTTAGGCAGCCAATTTTGAAGATGTTGGCTAATAACCATAACACCTGAATAAGAGTTCTGATTTCCAGAGACTGTAAGACTTTTGTATCTCATTAAAATCAATACCTTGAATAATAACTGCTGCTGTTTTGCAGAATTATTTTGGATGCTGAAATATGTATTTGTGTCTTTAAACCTCGGGCAGATAATCATGCCCTTATGTGTGCCACTTATTCAAAGGCATGCCAGTGTTTGGGATTTGAATGGAAGGACTTAGGCTGTTACTTATTAAATACAACTGACCCAGACAAAACAAATTGAATCTAATCAGAGAGACACAAGGGAAAGAATCTCTGTGGGATGGATCTTTAACTTTTTTCCTTGTGTATCCCCAAAAATACTAAACAAAGTTTTCAAATTCATTAGAAACTTTCTTTGTTTATGAATTTGGATGGAAAAAGGGTCTTCCCTGACTTTTTTTTTTAATAAAATAGAGAGACAAATTTGAACCTTTCTCTTACAAAAACCTTTTACCTCCTGGCTATATAGTGCATAGAGGTAGAAGTCCTTACAATATTCATTGTGTTTGTATGCAAAGGAAACAGTATAGATGTGGACATCAGGAAACATTTATTTACTATGAGGGTGGTCACAGAGTTGAATGGACTTCCCAGAGAGGTGGCTGATGCCATAAAACCTGCCAGTGTTTAAGAGCCATTTGAACAAAAGCCTTAACAACATGACTTAAATTTAATTGGTCAGGTGGTGGGACCGGATAATTGAAGGTTCCTTCTGACTTTACTGTTCTATTGTATTCTAACAGTACATTAAATGAATATGTTCATCCTTGCAATCTAACTTTGCTTTTAAAGTATCTAAATCAAAAAAACCAAAACAAAACTTAGTTAAATTTACCATGTCTTTTTAAGAGCAAATGAAGGCCTAAAGTAGAAATGCTGAGAGACCCTTATTGTTACAAAGCAGACATGAACAGTGACACTTCAATGTTTATAATATTCAATTGTTTCTAGATAAACACTAAAGGAAAGCAGAAGACAAAAACATCTGTTTCAGCCTGGGGACATACATTGATGCTGCTCAGTGTTACCGCTGGCACATCAACTAATCATACAGACATTGTTAAAACAAAGATTGTTTTTTAATCCTATAGAAGCATAGCATAATAAAAGCTTAAACAGCCTCCAAACATATTTGACATTGACATACAATGTCAATAAATAAAAGCCATACAATAGATTGTGAGCTGTAGATGGATGAGCAGAAATGGAACTCATTGCAGTTTTCTACCAGTCACCTGCTATTTTTGAAGCAGGAAACAATAAAAATGACCTAGTGCTTTATTTTCTGTGGCAAAAGTAGTATTCTTTGAATTTTTTCTAAACATATTGTAGGGAAATTAATATTTTATATACATACTATTTGCAGCTCAGGGAGCTCAGATGTTTTAGAAATTATGCTGCATCAACTTTCATTCAAAAGGTCCTTGAAGATGAACTATGAGTGCAATCTAGCACTGATAGAGGATTAGCTATTTTGAAGAATAAAGAATACCCTGTCCTTCATCATTAGATTTGATTTTGTTCACCAGTCCATGACAGAGCCTGCAAGTGGTATGGAGATACTTCAATGTGTGGACAGAAAGAAATAATTTTGTTAAATGCTTGGGACTAATCAAACAAATTGTCCTAAGTGACACCAACTAACCATGTTTGCATACATTGCTTCTGTGATTTTGTGTTAATGCTTCCTGATTACAGTAATTTCCATAATTGGCACTTGTAAAGCCGACAATAGTTCCAGTAGTTTATAGGAGATGTAGGTATTCCCTAAATGAAATGTTTTTTATGGCATGAAACTAAGTTTTTCAACAGTACCCTCAGGACTATTTTCTCAATGATGCTACATATTGGCAGCTTCAACTGATGTAAGTTTAATTACTAGAAGACTTCAGTTTGGGATAGTAATGGAATTAATTCAGTGGGAACCGAGGAAAACAACTGCCTCCATATTTTACAAAAAAGGAAAAGAGCACTCATTTTTACTCTTTCTCTTAATGTCTTTTGCCTCTGCTCAAACTAAAAGCTCAAAGATGTGTTATATCTACTATATAAAAAGGATCAGATTTTTTGGGGTGAAATAACCTAAGAGGAGTAGGTAAAAAGATAGTGTGCAAAACATGTTACCAAACCTTTGTTTAAGGAGTGTCAGCACCTATTGAAAAACCTCCTAAGCCAAGTACTTCCCAGCAATTATGGTTTTTAACTTGGCAAGGATTAGGAAATAGTCAGTCTTGCAAATGTAGGACTTTGGCTGGACCCTGAAGACCTTGATCATTTCACAGAAGCATCCCAGGTCTTGCATGGGTAAGGTTTGTATCCTGTGGCAGTGCAGGGGACATGCAGCCCTGGGGCAATTCTGGCTGCACAAGAATAAGGGAGGAGGAACACCGCCCCTCTTACAAGCCCTAGGTTTATATGCTGTGAGACTGTCCATGTTCTGCCTCTGCCTGATAGCTTTTTTTGCAGGTCTCTATCTGTTCAAATCAGTGATAAGAACATGCAAGCATGTAATGCTTTCCACTCTATCACAGGGAAGCACAAGGGCAGAGGGTTCCAAGTCCTGTGGGACCATATGCAGAACTCTTAATACAGCACAAACCACAGTGAAATATTGTGGTAATGATGACTGTGGATTTCAGGTGCTTTTTAATATATTTATTTATTTTTCAATAATAGTAACAAAAATATATAAGATTACAGGTTAACAAAGAATTAAAATAATTCTGCAGAACAGATAATATTTTCTTGCTTTCAGATTCAAAGCTGTTTAAGACCCTCTGGTTGTATAAACCAATGAATCACATTGTCTGAAGTCACTGCCAGTTATTTTATTCAGACAAGTGTGCTTAATATTTAAATCACATTGATACTAGAGGAATGCATTTTGCTGTCTTTCACTACAAAATGTCTGAAACAAAAACTTGAGAGCAGAGAAGGTTTGCTTTTCACATCTGCTCTAAAGACTTTATAAATTGTCATAATGCATGTTATAACTGCCTTGGAAATTTCTAAGAAGAAAAAAGTCATGAGTCAAGGTCATCTTTCTATTTTGCTGGCTTGTAATATGTTGCAATTGATTATTTTGAATGGTGTTTGTGTAGAGATTCAGACCTGTAAGGGAATTTTGCTGATTGTGTGAGGGGTTTTATATGGAAGTACAAGGCCCAATTGGTTTCACTCTGCTCTGACAGCATGAGAATGAGGAACTATCGTGGTTTAACCCCAGCCGGCAACAGGCATCCTTTCACCTTTCTCTTTCAGGCAATGGGAGCTTAAGGACATGGATGGTAGGTCTGCTTGATTGCAAATCAATTCTGCTCTGCACTGAAGTTGATCAGAATTGCAGTTCTTAGAGACTTCTCAGACTGAGAAATGCAAAGAGATGCAGTGGGACTGCAATTTTCTTGGTGCCTCTTTGCTGAGGCACCAAGTGTTTTATACCAGTGTTCCTCATGGAGTTCAATGTACTAGCTTTCCTGAAGTGCTTGTATCTTTTCCTAAACATATCAAACCACATTTCTTGAGGAGAATCTGGATTTTTTTTTTCAGCAGTATGCAATATGAAATGCAAAAGCATTTATTTAACAAAATAAGTTTAAACCCCGCATTTTATTTAATGACTCCTTCCTCCTGAGGGCTGGAGTAACATGCCGCTGATTTAATTGTACTGTGCTTGGCAAACTAATTTACAAATAGTCTGATCCTCTACAATGCTCAGTGAATTCAGCTCCACCAGGTTTTGGATTAATGCCATCACAGTATCTTATGCCAGTGGATGTTCTGGAAGTGATGTGTACTGCGAGAAACAAGCAATACATATTGACATGCTGCGTGGTTTGCTGGTTTGTGAGGTTTTTTCAGTTGGTTGGTTTTGGCTTTGGAATTTTTGACTGTGTCTTTTTGGTTTTGTTTTTTATTAAATAAATGTTTGGCTACCTTGAGTCCACTTCAGGTCTCAATAAGAAGTATAAGAAGCTTCAGGAGTATGTTGTTGCCCTTCTACCGTTTAATAAATGTGAAATAAACCATGAATAGTTCAGGCCATTGTATTTAAGAGAGCAATAATGTATTTAGGAGTGTAAGTAACACATAGTCAAAGTTGAATTTTAAAAGATTATCAGCTACTTGGAATGTTAAAACAATTCCTTGGGTAAACAGTTGCTAGGAATATGCTGTAGAAAAATGCTGATGGTGTCATTTTTCCATCTAGATTTCCCATTTGTACACAGGTGATGTAACTGCTGCTTTAGTAACAGAATGGTTGCAATTGGTTCTTGGGGTTGTATCTGAGTAGGTGGAGATGGCTACACCTGGTCTAGGCTCCCTTTCCTAAGATGGGACACTTGTGAGCACAGTCTAATTCATCATAAAATATCTTGGACAAATATACAAACAGAAACAGGTCAAATATATTTTACAACAAGTGGCCTAGTGTAGACATGAAATTATTTCTGGCCTGTTCTTGATATGTACTGAAGTACAGGTTCTGTCTGAAAAACTGAGGCCAAATATTATTAAATATTCTGGAGGATTTACCTTGATAAATCAAATTTATTTTTCATGCTGTTTCTTCTCTGAGCAGGGGATAGGACCAAATGACCTTGCAAGGTCCCTTCCAAGCTAAATTTTTCTATGCTTATAATAAGATTTATAATAATCAAGAAATTCAAAATGAAGTTTTTAAAACACAGTTTGAGCTGTTTCTCTCAGCTGATGTCTTTACAATGTCGTGTTTCAGACTAAAGCATTTTAAAATTTGTAAGCTAAGAAGCAATGAGCAGCTGGTAGGCTTGACAGATCAGGTTTGTTCTGTAAAGTATTTCCCTGGTTGGGGATGGTGAATAGCTATACAAGGAAAATCCTGTTGACACCATGCTATTCAAGTTCTATATTCATGGCAATTATGATGGACCTGAGCCTGAACTTCTCCCTGGGGCAAAATTCCTCTTGAAAGAAGCAAGTGCTGCTGACCTTTATCCTTTAAGAGATTATATTGTCAAAATAATCTCATGCTCCTGGACACAGCCTGAACCGAGTCTGTAAAGGGTTTCAAAATATATGATTAATTCAACCTTGAAGGTTTTTGCTGCTTGCTTACTCATACTAGAGTGACACACAAGCTAGGAGATTAAAAACTGTGTTCTTCACCTCTGTTGACGTGACTGGTAGGATGGGGGCTCTGGAAACATAAATAAAAGGATTACTGCTAGCATGGTGTGCAGTTTATGGCAATCCTGCTGGTGTGCATCCACCTGGGCTCCCAAAATGTACTGGTGGAAGATTAAGCGGGTATTACTTGTGACTTTGTCACCCTTCAGGCCTTCTGAAGGCTAAACTGAAGGTGGTGCAACTCTAATCTACCTTCTCACTCTTTCAGAATTCTCAGTCATGAGGCAACAGTTGAAATCAGATAAGAAAAGCAACAGGGCACCACTTCTGCCTGAGTTTATGATTGGAAGCTGTTTCTAAGACATGGCTGCTGGATTTGAGAGTCTGTATTAAAATGTGTCTCCCCAAACAAAAACAAACCTAGTCACTGAATATTAACCAAGAAACAAATTGCAATATCTGCACTCTCCCTTAGCGCCTTCATTAACATAATTAACATTTGTCTCTTGAGCCATGGGAAAAAAAAGCCCTGAATGCCAGCTTGGATCACCAGATTCAGAGCTGTAAATCCTCTTGGTGGTGTTCTACATCATGTCCCATAGATGATACTGGAAGTTTTCTTATCTGAGTAACTTCTGTAAATTCTTCAATCCAAGTACCACAAAGTCTGCAGTACTGCTGAAAGAGCTTTAGATGGAGAATTTGGCCAGCAGAAAAAGCAAATTGCTGATTTTAGGTACAAAAGATTTAGGTGGTCAAGTCTGAGTTACTCACCATAAGCTCCTGTCATTAGATCTGTTTGAGATTCAGTTTTAGGACGGCATGAGCAGCTTGAATCAGGGGCCAGCACAGGAACACTTTGTGCCTCTTGAGAAGTTAAGGGTCTCCTGCCAGGGCACAGATCTGGCAGTCATTTGGGAGATTCCCATCGCTTTGCGTGTGTCACAGGTATTTTTTGAGATCTCAGGTGGCACTGGCATCTTATTTGTGGACAGTGAAAATGAATTCTGTGCCTCATGTCTGTCATAAAAAGAGCAAGGAATTAATACGTTGAGTATTTGTACCCATCAATCAGCTGTCAAAGCTGGAGATAAAAATATCCCACATTGTCTTCTAGGAGACTGGCTGAAGTAAGAACCTGATGTGAAAACTAAGCCTACTGAGTCAGGATTTGCTCTAATTGATAGTGTCTTGGCTATATCCTTTTAAAAATCTAAATGCTATTGATTCAAGTGGATTTAATTTATCACTGGTGCAACATAATTATTTACAAATGATCCCCTGCTGCTCTCTCAGGAGCCTGACAAGCCAGCTGACAGAAAATCATTTAGTTGAGAAAGAGAGTGTTTAGTATTGCCTAATGACTCAGCTCAGATATGTATTTTAATACATGTTTTTAATGCCAACAGGGGCTGATAAAGGAGGCTGGAAGCACGTTAAAGCTGCTGAATCTGGGGTGAATATAAGAGAAAGTATTTACTTGGTGACTTATCTCTGAAGGTCTCGTGTGCTGAGGGGAGAAGATTGGAAAGTTGAATTGTTGGTAATCTAACTTAGATTTTTTTTTTCCAGTTCTTTAATGCAATGGCATTTGATTCCCTCTCTTCCCCTATTTGCTGGAACTATTGTAGCTCAGCCAGTATCAAAGAGCTGAAAAATCAATGCAAGGCACAATGTCTGTGAAAGGTCAGAAGTGAAAGAGAGTTCAACCTAATAACATTTTAAACTCCTATGGAAAGGATATTTCATAAAATATTAAAAAATCAATTTAACTTCCATAAAACTTTAGTTTAGTATCAGTACTAAACAGAAGACAACTTAGCAAGAGAGGAGATGAGAGTCAGGCATTCAGACTTTTATTGCAGTTTCCCTCTTCTTGAGCTGTATTTTTTTGCCCTGAATTGACTGGGAAAGAACAATATCTTGAAAAAAAAAGGAGATCCAAACTCCCCTTCTAATGCAAATGTTTCTTTCTAATTTACTACTTGTACCCATGATGCAGTAATTTTAACTTCTGCATGAGAAGTCTTCTTACTGCCTCACCTTCTTTCAGTTCTTATGAAGTACCTCAGCCCATCAACAGAAAATTTAATGCTTCTTCATCCGTTTCTTACATTTGGCTTCATAAAATCATCTCGTATTGCTCAAGAAAAATACATTTGGTTACTTCTTGAATGCAGTTCATATTGTTAAAAAAGGGAATGTCTAGATCAGAAAACTGCTTAATTTCCAAATCAAAACCCCTTATGGCCATTGTCCATATAGTTTATAGCTCTTTTATCACAGCAGAAATTTTCACAAACTGCCCATATCTCTCCATTTTGGAGTTTATTACTTTGGCTATTTGTCTGTTAGTAGAGTATTCAAAGCAGTTGATGCTTGTTCTGGTGGTTTCAATATTTTAGAGCTTCATTCATGTTTTTTTAGGCTTTGGAAACAAAAAATATTTTTCCAGTTCTAAGCAGTGTCATGTTCAACATCTAAAGATTCCTTCTGTCTCTTTTTTGTCCTTTGGAAATGGATTATTTTCAGAAATTTTTTGATTTTACCAGGACTTTTACATGTGGTGTCTTACAGAAACAATACTTTAAAATGTTTGTAATTGGTAATACAAATGAGCACACAACTTCTTTAATTGAGTATTTGTTATAATGGATGCTCAGTCATAATGGGATTGCTGCAGATGACTCCAAATACTTCAGTAAAATATACCTGCCAGGGTTTTATCCAGGCTTTAATTTTCTTGTAGCTTTCTTGGAATTCTTTAAGCCAGACAGAAGTCATGGCTTTGATATGAAAAATGGTTTGCAAAACTCTGATTTAAATCTCTAGGTAAATATGTGGAAAATTGTAAATATTCATTTTTTGTGAGTTAAAATCACCAAACAGAACAGAATCCCCACTGTCAGTGCCTGTCTTTCATTTTACTCCATTCAAGAACCACAAACTACCCAAAATTTTGGCAAAATAGTCTAAAAGGGTCGATTCCAAGAGTGAAACTCTGAGCATACCAAACAGAAGTAGCTTCAGCAGAAAACTCAGTAATATTGGCTGGTAAATGAAAATTCTGGTGGGCTGGAAATCATTTGGAGTGCTCTGGCTGAATTCCATTTGCTTTTGTGGATTCAAACCCAGAGCACCTTGCCAAGCTGTGTGAGGATCAGCTGGAAGGGTCTCAGTACCAAGTACCTCTTCAAAAGAGCGAAACAACTTCTGACCAGTGCCTGTTGAATAATTTTTCTGAGTCATACCTGAGCCATCATTCTGACTGAGATATAGCAGGACTTTGTGGGTCCAAGCCCAACCTGGGTGAGGGGCCCAACTCAAAGAGCCTCATTGGTCTGCAGGGTTCAGATTTTCTGGGGCAGACAATCTGTGAGGAGTCTGTGAGGGGCATGCCATCAACTCCATCACACTCAGCATTGCTGTTCCAGCCTGGGACAGACACAGCACAAGATGCTCTGAGGTTCTTCCAAAATGTGTCCTCCAGGGTGACCCAGGAAGCCAGAGCCCAAACCTCACTTAAGATCAGACCTCACCTTGTTATTGTTTCCAGCAATTGTTGCCATGCTTTCTTATTGCATTGATTAACAATTACAGTCACTTGCTTATGAATATTTCCTAAAGTTCAGGGGCTTACTGATAATATATTTAAAATTTGTTTTTCCTTAAATACTCAAAGGAGATGAAGGGCAGTTGGGAAATTCTAATAGTCTAATTATTCCTTTGTGGTTTCATTTAGTTAGATTTTTAGTGTGCTCTTCATCTTATATTAAAGTCCACAAATCAATATGTATATAGTATTTCGGATAACATAGAGTAGGCAATCAAATAGTAGTAAATGTGATGGAAGTAGGATATAAAATGGGGAATTAGCTAATGGTTTAATTTAATTTATACTCTGTAGTTGTCATTAAAGGAAAGAACATTTCAACCATTAGCGAATGAGCAAATATTTACTCTATTTTAATGGGGAAATTGATGGTGACTTACTCATTGATGGTTTACTTCCTGAATGGTCCTGTTATTTCTTTATCTTTTTCAAGTTTTCAAAGTCCTGGAATCTAGATGGTAGAATTACATGATTCTCTCAGAGACATTTAAATCCCAGAAAAATCCAAGCCTAAATTCCGATTACAGTGCCTTTTTGGGTTATTTTCCTGGAGGTGTTTGGAAGAGCATCACCAAAATGATGGGATACTGTGACCAAAAGCAGCAATCACAGAACTACTAGAAAATTTGCCTTGGGAGGGATGGTTGCTGTGTCCAGTCTGTGGGTAGGAGAATCACACAGCTGCTTTCTAATAAGTCAAGTCATTGAGAAGGCTGCTACATCCTGCCCCCATAGCAATGAGCCATGTAGGAGCAGCCTGCAATGTTCTGCCATACTGGGAAAAGGAATTTTACCCTCATAATTAACTAAAGATATCAACCACTTCAAACTATGGAGAAAAAAATGATGAGATGTATGCCACTGTCAGCAGACAACAATTCTGTTTCGAATAGCTCGACTTTTAAAAAGAATACCTGAAATCAGTCATCTGCTAGGGGTGTTGTGTAACTGCTAATGTTTATGGTCATTACCCTGGAGTGGAAAGCAGATGGAAATCCTCTTGCAAGCATGTACCATAAACAAAGACACCACAAAGACCCCCTCACAGCTGAAGACACTTCTTGCCTTGTGCTCATTTGCATAATCAGATGAGATATTAACTTAGATAATAGCACCATCTATTGAGGATTAACAGTGACATTTAAACTTAAAAATGCTATTTGCTACTTCATATTTGTCAGCATTACAAATCTGGATGTATTTTAAGATCATAATTTTATCATTCTGTCTGGTACCTACTGGTAATGTATTAACTATGATTAAATAAGCCTACACGCCTGCTAATAAGGTTCCCATACTGTCCAACAAAAACTCTTGTTTAATGAGATCTCTGTTTATTTTTCTCTGTTGAGAAAGTAATTTTCCACTTCCCATACTCTGGTTGGACAAATGGAGCAGTCTATGAAGTTATTCTGTTCTCCTTTTATAATATATCATGATTCCAGCAGAAGTTTGCTTTTAAAAGGGCATTTACTGTGATGGTGACAGAGCATTGGAACAGGCTGTCCAGAGAGGTTGGTGGAGTCTCTTTCTCTGGAGATGTTCCAAACCTGCCTGAACAGGATCCTGTGCAGCCTGCTGTAGGTGAACCTGCTTTAGCAGAGAGTTGGACCAGATGAGCTCCAGAGGTCACTGCCAACCCCACCCCAACCATTGTGTAATTAAATGTTGGTATCTAAAAATACATTATAAGAAAACACCAGAAAATCCTGTGAGAACGAGTGGTCTTGTTGAGGTAAGGGTTGGGTTAAGAAAATGTGGGTAAAATCTTGTATCTTGGGATTTTTCTGGTGATTTCTATGAAGTTATTTTAGCTTATTATCTATAAAATGGAGCGAGAAAGCTGGAGAGGTTTCTCAGAGTGCTTTTGCTTCTTTACTGTCCAGAATTTCAGGGCAGTGATATAGTATTCCACTAGTCTTCAAAATTATCTGCTGCTGAGTATGTTGGATCTCTTGGTACAAAATGACAGATGTGGCAAGGTCTTTATGTGAATTTCCTTCTACCAAACATGATATTTTTCTTAAATTTCTGTAGGTTTGTTTTTATAAAGCATATTTGCTTGTGCTGTCTTTACTGAACAGCCTAAAAGTCTAAAATACAATTTTATTTTCATCGTTATTTTTAAGAAACTCCAGTCTTCTCTGCCACACACAGCATCCTTCCCTACAAGCTCCTATTTGTCTCATGAGCCAGCTGAGTTTTGGGGTGGCAGCAGGAGCAAGGGAGCATCCTAGGATCTGCTTTTTAAGCAGCCCATTAAACTGGATGGAAGCTTGAACCTATTTCTCTGCTGAGCATGGAACTTGCTCTTTCTGGATATTACTAATCTCACAGGGCAAGAAGACTATCCTGAGACTCATTAAGATATTTATGAGGAGCAGCATTGTTAAACTGAATGTGACTGCAATCAGCAGCAACTTCTAAAAGTTTATCCCATCCATAACTGGGTCTCCTGACCTTGTCTTAATACATGTGTGAAACCACTGCGATGCAGCTAATCAGTGTTGGGGTTTTATTTTTATAGAAGGACATTAATCAACATTTGCAGACAGCCTGATTTGTATAAGTCTTCCAAATGCTGCTTCTACATTATTGTGTTTGTTAGAGCAATAAAAACAGGAGAACAATTTCTGCATGATTGTCCCCTTGTTTCTGCAAGGTAGGCACATCCGAAATTTATTCAGCCTAGGAGAAACCTGTTGTCAGACATTGCTGTAAAATATTTGCAGTGTACCATGGCTGTTCTGTCTATCTTTCTGGACACTAATGTTCACCAAGTATAAAAAAGGAAACCACACTGCAAGAAAAAATAGCTGTTGTTTTGATCAAATGTGGCAAACCCAATCTAAAACTGCTGGAAAAATGCTCACTGGGAAGTTGTCAGTAGAAAAGGTGGATTTTCAGTGTTTTGTGCTGCTTCTTGGCTATTTCCCATTTCTTTTGCCCAGTGTTTCCTCTCTCCTAGTGAACCATCTCATCATTTTAATGAACTTGAGAGTTATATCTACTCCCCATTACACATGAGTACAACTGTCAGGCAGTCAGAGATATTTTTCAGTTATCCTGGAGATGTAATGTGCAGTGTATGTGAGCCCAGGTACGTGTGTGTATCTGGGTGTGAAAGCCTGGCAGTGACGCCCTTTGTTGTAGAGCAAACAAAGCTGAAATTCCCAGCTGCAGTCCAAAGGAGACAACACTGATTTGACAGTGCAGCAGTACTTATTTGAGACCTTTTGTAGACATTCATTAAGCTTTATTTTCTTTCAGAATTCCACATCCTAACAACACAGGGAGGTAGTCCCATGTATCTGTATCAGTACTAAAGTTTCACTAGGTTTAACAACTCTACATGGCAAAAAACTTAAAATACAAATCTGTTTGATAAGCCTGGGCACAAAAAACTCAGCATTTGGTCACCTCCAAGATGTGCTACTTTTGGCTTTGATTTCAATAGAGGTCCCTGTTCAGCAGAGCACATTAAGGACATTCTTGCAGCTTCATATGTATTTAAACGTGGGTGGCTGCAGAATGAACTGGCAGGTGTAATTCAAAGAGGGGTTGAACCCAGGCCCAGCTGAATGTGGGTGTAAATTAATGTGGTGTATAAGCTAACAAGGTGGCTTTAACCATTGCCTCACTCTAAACACATTAGCTTCCTCCCACCTCAGACCATGAATTTCATGCATAGCTTTTGTGCTGTTTTAAGTAACTTAAAAGATATTACTTGGATTTTTAGCTGGACTGATGTTTCTAAAAAGGAACATTATTAAATACTTGATCTAACAGAACTGCAAGATTGCCCATTTCAGCTTGTCAATTAACAGTACCCTTGAGCAAGTGTGATTGGCTCTGGACAATGTCTGTGGCTATCTGGATGTAATGTGTGGAAGGAGACTTTAATGGCAGTGAGGTTTTTCTTTGGAAGCCCAACATATCTATGTCCTGTCCTTCACTTTGCTAAAGACTTTCTCAGTGACTTTGGGCAAATTGCCTCCCTGTACCTCAATTTATCTGTAAAGCCTCAGGCATGTGAAGATAATGAAGATGCAATTGCCATTGAGGCTTTCTAGTAATACGAAAATCAAAATTCAAATAAAAGGCAGGAGATTTAAAAATAACAAAAAAGAATCATTTAGTTAAGCTATAGAAAACATTGCCACAAAATATTATGAAGGCCAAACCTCACATGAGTTCCAGAAGCTACTGGACAAATTTATAGTTCAATAAAGTCTGTTAGGCTCAGATTTACTGGTTGTCCTAAGACTTAATATATTCTCTCACTACAGATTAACAGAACCTGGGAAACAAGAGCAGGAAAGCAACTCATGTTTCTTTCCTTCCTAATTTCTTTTGTTTCTTCTGACTGCTGTCTAATTCACTCTGGTCTGTTTTACTGTTCCCGTCTTTGTGTCTCTATACTATTTTTTAGGAATAAAATTTCAGAGACAGGAATCCTGAAACAGTTTTTTCCCTCCCAGCTTTTTCTATCCTTTCTGACTGCTAGAACTTAGACCTCACCTGACTTGGCATAATGAAAGCAACATTATTAAATTAATGTGCTCCTTACTGGGGATGGGGATCACATGCACATGCCATGGTCAGCCTCAGGAACTAACTGGGAAGTTAGGCTGCAGTTCTTAAAAAAAAACAAACCCTGACAAACTCAGACTGTCTTCTGCTATTTTTATTCTCTTAGTCTCTGAGAATAGTGGAGCCTTGATCTTGGCTGGAATGTCTTGATGATACTTTGGTATCAATAATTAATGTTAATGATAACCAATGGTAATGGGATAATTAACTCTATTAGAGAAAATGTAATGCCACTGGGTAATAGCACAATTTTATCTCTCAGTTCTGAAAAGAAAGCTTGATCTCTATATTAGTTTTTTTGATCCTTATTTATTAAGGAAAGATTTATTCTCTTTCACTACCACAGAATGGAAAGGGACTGGTGAGGCACAGTCCCCTGCTATTTCAAATAAACATTTTATCAGTCTTTTATAAACTCATTGAGGTACCTGCTTCCACCCACTATTCCTCCTTGAGGGTTGTTTTAGAATCTCATTTTTTTTCCCTGGTTTGAGTCTTCCAGAGCCCACTAATACCTTTTTTTTGATGCTAACATTGTGTCTTTACTTACATCGTTCTTTTTTTGTATTTATGTTCCTGATATATTTATGAAGAGGTCTCATTTTCTTGTTCAGGCCTTGTCCCATTAGCCTAAACATGTCAAGCATGTCAAGTATTCACTAAAGAGATGGTCTCTCTGCACACTGGTAAGTCCTGTCTTAGCCTGGCCCTATTTGAATTTATCTTTATTGAACATTTTGCATACTCTTCCAGATAAGACTTTCTCATTAACTCATCACTAACCTACCCCTGGAGATATGTTACTGCTATGGAGGGGAAATTCTATCCTTATAGCACTCTTAGAAGCTGCACAAGAGACTCCTGCCTGTTAGAAATACTTCACCTGACTTATGCAGCTCACACATTTGTATTTTCCAGGATCACCACATCCTTGGTATGTGGACATCTTGTGATGAACAGATATAACTAAAGTCTTGCTCTGCCATTTACAGCTGATGAGAACTCATTATAAAGCTGAAGTTCAAGATAATAGTCCATAAGGGAATGACCTTGCTATTGGTCTTATTAGATTTTTTATTATTACTATTATTCCAGTTTGCAAGGTCACAGACTGCTATTCATGGGTAGTGTAATTCCATATTGGCAGCGCCTCCCAACTTTTCTATCATCAATTTTCATGAGCACATCTCTATCAAATTCATTATTGAAAACTTTATTTAATACCTTATATAAGTGGATTACTGTGGCTGTTCTTTGTTATAAATAAGTGAAATAATGCAATAGTAGTTTTCCAAGACTTATCCTCTAGGAACATTACTAGTGACTCACTTCAACCCAACATGCGATTATTTCTTTTTCTATTTCTCCTCTAATGTTATTTGCAGTGTTTTGTACTAACTCCTAGTTCAATTTCTGTGTATCATCACAGGAATCGCTTTACTCAGCTTCAGTTAGATGGGATTTAGATAGCTTCTTTGTCTTGGTAGTTATTTTATCAAATGTAAGAGAACAGTTTTGGATAGTGTAACTTTGATAAAACTCTGGGGTTTTTTGTGTCCTATTCTCCTTCTCCTACTGTGTTCTCAGTTATTTTTACCTTAGAAAACTCTGAAAGTCTTGCTTTTAATTGAATCCTACTACAAAATTTCTGGGTATCTCTTCCACTCCTTCTCCTCCTCCACTGCTACCTCAAATGTGGTCACAGCATTTATGGGGCTGATATTAGCTACATGAGACAATTGTTCTTGAACATTACTTTGGATAACCAATGACCAGTCTATAATACAAGAATAGAAAAATGAAAAGGAAATTTCTGATGAGTGTGCTAAATGCCTGATCTTCATATTATATTGCTTGATAAAACAGCTGAACAGACACTGGGATGTTGTACCAATATATCCTTACACATATAATCAGGGCAGGGCATCAGTGCTCAAGCCTTGCTAGAATCTGTAGTGAGTAGAGTATGAAAATATCATAAAATTTCTTAAGATATGATTAACTGAAGTGGGCTTTTCAAGGTTTTGAAGACAGCAGCAGTAACTGAAAATTCCTAGAGCTTTGAAAGAACGTTTTAAAAAAAGTACAGGCCTTCCTCCTGGGTAACTGAAACTGAAGCGTTCTAAAGACACTGGAATGGAGGTGGAACCAGTGCCCAGAAATCTTATCACTAAAATCTGCAAGCATGGCCAGGATAAAACAGTAATAAATCACGGAAAATATTAAATTTTTAAAAAATCGAGCTTCTATTGCTTGTTTGCTTGGGAGTTCTGTAAACCAAGACGCCAGCAGTTTGGTGCAAGTAGATGAAAATGTGATAGCCATACAGCCTGCCAAGAGCACAAACATGCTGGTAAATAGATCCTTTTGAAGAAGTGTCTACAAATTGCTCATCAAAACAAGCCAAGCTGTCAGCTGTCTTCCTTATTTTCAGGACCCTTCTAGTATAAAAGATGAGCAAAGAACTGAATCAATGAAAGGCTGCAGCACTTGAAGACATTTTTTTCAGAGCTTCTAAAGAATTCAGTATTAAAAGAAAATCTATGAATGACAGCTTTTTAACTATTTTCCCCACAGGTAAAAAAAGTCTTGAGAAGATCATGAATGCTAAAATGTTCTTTATTTTGGAGTAAACCCAACCAAATTGTTCCCACTTTTATTCAATCTCTAAGCAAAATATCTCCACTTAGTGCTCAGCAAAGTGGCCATTGGCATGCCTTTTCCTTTGTGACACTTAGTCCAGATAATTAGGTTACCTATGTGTATAGAGTAGAATTTGGCATCAGTCTGTGCCATCAAAGCCTTGCACTGACCACACCTACAAAAGCTGGCTACCTAAAGAAATTAGAGACAGAAGTTCTTTAACTTCTTTCTGCATATTCCTGCCTGCCAGAGAGCTGTCAGACATCATAAACTGTAGCTCTGTCCATTGCAATTACTGATCAGTATATCCAGCTCTATATCTACACCAGTTCAACCTTACAGAAATATTCAAAGATGGAGTTCCTCTTGGGAATACATTTTAGTCTTTTTTTCTTGATATATTCTATGTTCTACCACTCATAAATTCATTTAAGTGAATGACCTCAAACGTGCAGTTCAAACTCAACCTCTGAGTAATCCAGGCAAAAGACAGGGGACTGAAACAGGTGGATTGAAGGTGCTGTAGATGTATTTCACTTTTTGTAATCAAGAATTGATGTTGCAGTCAAACTGTACACAGTGAGTGTCTTCCTGATCAGATTAGTGAGTAACAATTACCTCAGGTGCCACATGAAGTACTGTTAGCTATAAATGGCATCTGGAAAACACCAAATAAGTGACAGGAGTCTATATAAATATAATTTAGGAATGAGCCAGCATTACCAAGGAGGGTGGTGAGAGTACCCTCAGGCTGTCAACACAAGCATTGATTCCCTGACAGCAGGGTATAGCTTGTCTGGTGTAATAGCCCTAACACAAAGCTAATGGTGCTTTGAAGGAGATAAATAGGGCACTAAATTCTTCTTTAGTTCCTGACTTAAAGTACCGTTGCATACTCTAGAAACAACTACAAGATATGAAGTAGTTGTAGTACAGAAATACTTGAAAATGACTGACAGTAAGCCTCTGTCAAAGACTTAAAGTTGCACCATTTCCTGACCTAATAGCTAAAAAATCCTACCAGTACATGTCCAAATCTTTTAGCAGAACACAAAAATGACATTAAATGAAAGCAACCTGTCATATTACTGTCAAAAAAACTTGCTGTTGGCTTCACGGAAGAAGATTTGGATTCCCTTTAGCTGCAAACTGGTCACTGCCTCATCATCTGAGCAGCTCAATCCATATGCAAAATTCTTTAATATGAAAGAAGAATGTAATTATTATTTTTCTGTAAATCCAGATATTTTCTGAATGTGTTAAGCTTCAGATCATCAATCATCCTTTTAAAGACTGTGCAGTATGCTCTTACACTGAAGATATGAAAGGGACTCTTAATTCCCCCCTGGGCTTTGCTGAATGGTTTGAACATTTTGTGATAAATTTATAATATTAAAAAAAATCAAGTGCTATATAGGAGAAAGGCATAGAGCTAGAGCAAGAAGGAGAACAAGAGTGAGAGCAAGAGTGAAGGGGAAAGATTCTGTTTATTAATCTCTGGTACTATTCCAACTTACATCATGGAAGTTTTATAGGTGTAGGAGGAGATCTCAAGAGGTCTCCTAATTCATCCCTACTCAGACAGAACTCAAAACCCCTTCCCCAAGTCTGGTTTATGACTCTGAAGTGGCTTCTTTAAAGTTTAGGTCAATAAGGAATGAACAGGAAGCTTTTTCTATTATCTAACCTGAAACTCCATGTTTATTTCTTTGTCAAATCTACAACAGACATAGAGAACAAGATTTCACTGCCTTCCTCATCACAGCTTTTTACACAGCAAGAAGTCTGTTTCTCCTGCACTTTTGGTTTGGTAGCAAAACTAAGGCTGATTTCTTCAGTTTTCCTTATAAGTCCTGCTTGCTAATTTTTTGACATTATTTCTCTAGCAGTAGATATGTTTATCAAATCTCCTGGATGTTGAATTAGTCGCAACATAAAGATCTATTTCTTTGATGAAAAGACTCTGTATAATTCATGTCTGCACAATAAGAGGATAGGACTGAATTATAGTTGTGCCAGATATCAGATCTAAGTCATTAGCAAATACAGTGAAAGAATGGTGCCCTTTTCCCTATCAAACTCTTTTGGGGATTCTGGTAAAATACTCATACTGTGAGATCTGGGCTGAAGGAAGTAATATTTACCTTTGTGACTGTTACTCTACTTGTCTTCAGAGACATGGGGCCACAGTGCTCATACCAAATGTTCACCGTCCTGATGGCAGTGAGGGAGAGGAAGGGCATCCATCACAATCTCCTTCACCACTTTGGAATTGAGAGCACTGGTTCCTTTGGCTGAGTCTTCTCAAAATAGCTTTTCTCTGTCTTACTTACTTACTCTTTCTTTCTTTATATATATTTTAATCAGGTTTTGGCCCAGCCATGAATGTGGCAGATTCTGTAGTACTTCTATAAACTGAGAAGGAGCTGCGACTGTGGTCTGAAATGAGCAAAGCTCACAGATTTTGCTGCTTTTCAGTAGGGCTGACAAAAATTTTGCTGTAGCTGTTTTTTTTTTCTCTAGCAGTTATAGGTAAGGATCATTATTAAGAGCAGAAAATTTTGCTTTTTTCATTATCCATTTGTCATTATATTTCTTTTTCTTGTTTTGTCTGCAGGAAAAAAGGCTTGGGTTCCACTAATAAAATTTTCAGCATCTCAGGTGGCACTTTCTGCTTACACTAAGCAATTTCTTTCTTTCTATAATCTAAAATTCTGGACAAAGGATGCTGAGACAAGCTTACATGCACAAAACTTTACTAGGGTGTCCGTGGCTGATGGCAGACATCAATTGCAACAGTGAAAGTTACAGTGCAGCAGGTGATGACAATAAAGATGACATGGTGAATTTTCCCTGTACTTTCTCCCTAGCACTTTGACTCACATATCCTTTTGGCGTAATCCTCTAATATAAACTAAAACCTACAAAGGAAGAGAGGAAGGAAAGGAAGAGAAAGAGAGATGTGAGTTTCATGCATTGTCTCCTCTGGAAAATCTGATACAACAAGAGTATTGGGTTTTGCAGATGCAGGACTGTGAAAATAGCAACCTGAGAGCAACAGCATAAGAAGCAAGGCAAAACCTGTGCCCTGGGATAAAAGCTTGCCACAGCAGCTCGGGTGAAAGGCTCAGAGCTGTGAGGTAAAGGCAGGAGGCAGAACTGCAGGTGCTACCCTTTGCTTTGCTGCACATGAAACACTCTGCAACAAAGCATTTTCCAGGTGTGCTCTCTGTACAACCCTGTGGAAGGGGAAGAAGAGTTTGAGGATGAGTGTCTTACCTGCTACTTCAGTATTTAAATAGTAGACTTGTGCAAGAATAGAAAATGTTTTTAAACCTTGTTAGACAAGGTTTAAAGTGGTTTGTTTGAATTTCCCCTCTTCACGATGGAGCCAGAGAATGTGTCCTCTCTAGGACATGATCTATCTTGCTTGTTTTCCAAGCCTTTCCAATGTCTTAATTCTGTTTATTTCCCTACTAATTCTGTTTATTCCCTATATCTAGTTAGCTGTCTCCTCAAATCTAACCTCAATCTGCTGCCTAGAAACTAATCTGATTATGCCCAGTCCTACAGTAGGTTTAATTATTGACTGCGATCATCCTTGAAATGGGCTCTTATATTTTTGGAAGCTGCTATCAGTTTTCTTATTTACATATGGCAACCCAGGTCTTTCATTTCATTCACATTTCATCACTGATATTGGTTTTTAACCCACATCATTCTTGTTCTCTTTTCATATTTTTCATTTTTTCCTTTCATTTCTTTGAGAGTAAGTCCCCAACTCAATAGAGCTGTTTTATCTTGTGCTTCACTCAGAACGATTGTCTCCTGTCTTTTTACTTTGGAAATTCTTGCTAGTAAAGCTGAGAATTAAGTTTATCCTGTTTCAGAAGCATTGTATTGTCTCATTTGATTTGAGTTCACTATGTTGATACTTTCCTGCCATTCTTCCTGCATAGACATATATTTTCTATTATTAATTTTTGCATTTACCTATTTCTCTTTGAATAATTTTGCATTTGTGTTTATATATTTCAGTCTTGACATTTTCTGGCCACCTTTTTTTTTTTTAATTAGATACTCTTCAGGACTATTCTTTCCAACAGCTCACAGCTCTCTATAGCTCTATAGGGCTAGCAAACACATTCATCCAGGTTGCCAGTGAAAATACCAAAAGTACCAATACTAATACATATCTGTTTGCCTGAGGACTCACCAAGAGTCCTCACTCTCCAACTGAGTTGTGAACTAGTGTCTCAATGAATATTTTTCCTTTATATGTGTACCTATCTTTTTCAGAGCTTGTTTCTTTAATTTGCTCTTAAGATTATTTTATTGTACAATGTTCAAAGTTTGCTTAATTCCAGATTTTTCACAGCTACTATTCCTCCCCCTTCTGCTGGGCCACTAAATGAACTTAACTTGGTTGTTCCTGATTTTTTCTTCACAGCACATGTTAGCTGCTTTGTATGTGCTAAGTGTTTATAAATTAATGGTTAATCTTAATAATGTTAATGTGATATTTTTTTGAGAATCTTTGTTAGGTTAACTTGTTTGTAATTCCCTAGATATTTTCCCTCCTTTCTTGTTTATACTGATAGCTAATTTACAGTCCTCTGGGACTACCCTCACTCTTCATTCATTTTCAGATATGGTTATTAATGGCAAAGAGAATGCCCTGGCTATAGTCTTAAGCAGTCTACTGTGAATTTCATAAATTCCTGATGACTCAGATACTTCTAATTTATCTTAGTGTTCATTAACCTGTTGTTGCACTGGCTTGTACTACTGTCACCTTATTTAAACCAGTTTAGCTAAATGTCTGCTCGTGCTTAATCATTTTTGGTGTAGACTGAAGACAGGAGGTTGTGTACTGCTGCTTGTGATGTGCTTGTTTCTATTAGTGTTGTGATTAGTGTTAGGCTTCCAAGTCATTAGGAATCTGCTGATATGGCTCATGCAGCTGTAACACTTTTTTCTGTATTTCTCTCATCCCTCTAGTATGATTCTTCCTTTTCACCGTCCTTTACAGAGATAAATGGAAATGATTCTACTTTAAAACTCATCCAAGCTTTAGAATCATTTCCTGGCTAGAAAGCAATACTTCAGCTATAATTTTGTTTCTTAAATGGATCATAGAGTCATAGAATCATAGAATGGTTGGAAGGGACCTTACAGATGATCCAGTTCCAATCACTCTGCCATGGGTGGGGACACCTTCCTCTAGCCCAGGTTGCTCAGAGCCCCATCCAACCTGGTCTTGAGCACTTCTGGAGTGGGGCATTCATAGTTTCTCTGTGAAAAATGAGAACTTGTGCCAGTGTCTCAGCATCCTCACCATAAAGAATTTCTTTCTAAAATCTAATCTAAGTCTCTCTTTTTGGTTAAAACTATTCCTTTTTGGCTAAAACCCTTCCTCCACCACTATCTGTCCACGTAAAAAAGTTATCTCCCTAATTATTCTAAGTCTTATTTAAGTACTGGAAGAAAGGCCATAATGAGGTCTTCTTGGCACCACCTCTTCTTCAGGTTGAGCAGTCTCACCTCTCTTGGACTCTGTGAGAAAGTCTCCAGCCTTCTGATCATCTTTGTGGCCCTCTTGTGGAATCACTCAAGTCCACATCTTTCCTGTTCCAATGCTGGATGCAGCACTAAAGTGGGGGGGGATCTCAGAAAATCAGAATAGAAGGTTAGAATCCCTTCCCTTGACCTGCTGGCCACTCCTATATTGATGCAGTTCAGGATGAATTTTCTATGCATTTTGGGAGTCTTCTGGATTCCTTACAGCCAGCTTTGCTACTTTCCCAACAGATGTCTGGGTGGTTGAAATCTCCTAATAGGGTGAGAGCTCTTGTGTGTGATGCTGCCTATGGCTGCAGCAAGGAAGCTCCATCAGCAGGCTCCCCTAGTCAGTCAGACTGTGTTAGATCCACACAACAGATGTCCTTTGTTGGTCCTGTTCTTCCTTTTAACCCACAGGCTTTGATCTTGTGTCTGTTTTTCAGAGGCAGCTTTTCAGTCTCCATTCCTCAACACAGAGCACAACGCCCCACCCCTTCTTTCCAGCCTATCTCTTCTGAAAAGCTTGCCCTCAATGGTGTGATTCAGTGATTGCAGTGTTCCAGTTGTGTAACTTGTGCCACATTCCATAGGTGTTTTTAAAGGATTTTTAAGTAATGTGGTTGCAGCACTAAATAGGCTGAAGTGTTGCTACTGAACTTGTACAAGTTAGTACTGTACGAGACACCCATATGAAGAGCTGATGCTCAGTGATCCAGTCTGTGGAATGAATAAAGCTCACTTGCAGTTTAACAGTAGTTGGAGGTTTGGGGATTTTTGTCTTCTTATGGAAATTTCCTTGGTAAATAGCTCAACACTGAAAACCCCCAGTTTTACCAAATTTTTTTTTTAGGTAAAATACTCCTGTGTGACCTTGTGCTCCCAGTCTCTGTGGTAAATTTGTGTCATTGACTTCATCTTTTGTGATGGACCATAGTCTCACTCTTCAAGTAGTTCTAGTTTACTATCATATGAGTAATAGAATATGCTTGCAATTATAAAAAAAAAAAAAATTTAAAAAAAAATTGTGCACAGAAATTTGACTCTTGAAAAAAAAAATCAACCAACATTTTTTTAAATCAAAACCAAAATTTTCTAATCAATAATAGGGTTACCTGGAATCTGTTGGCTGCTTCTAACCCTGCCACTTGCTGGCCCTCTCTCTACTGAGATATATATCTATGCTGCTGAATTTGCTGAGGCTGCCTTTTCTTCCCCAGAATCAAGACAGCTCTTCTTTCTGAAGCAGAAGATGTAGACCCAGCCTGAGCTGTATTTGCAGGGCTATAAATTGTGATGGCCAGTGACATGCCACAGATTGTATATTTGATAGTTTTCATCCTGACATATAAAGCAATCGGCAAACCGTGGCTGAAAGCTGTACTGGCCATTGAGGATTTCTGGAAGACTGTGATGAACAATACTTTTCAGAAGAGGAATAGCCATCTTTGGGTTTATTTGCCAGCTGGATTCATTTTATTGAGGGCACAAACCAAGGCCCCTCTGTCACTGGGTAACAGTACTCTGTTACTTCTTAAGACAGCTGAGGAGGGGAAGTCAGAGGTGGCTGATCTTTCCCCAGCCCCATATTTTGTGCCACTGCCTATCAATAAAAGAGTTCAACACTTTTATTAGATGCTCTGATGAATGAGCTTAGGATGTGAAATCACCAAAGGCCATACTTTGGCCAAGCTGACAAATAAAAATTGGAATTGTTGGGCATGGGAGTGAGGGGGACAGAGACAGTCCCCTGCAAGAAAATCAATAGGGAAAACATCCATTCTGCAGCCAGAATGATGCTGCTGAAAGCAGAGGCATTAATTAGAATTAATCAATTTACTTTTGGTAATCATTAAAGTTTCCCAGATATCACTAATTATTATGGATGGTTTTGGTTTACGATAAGATCTTATTTTCTGTACAGCCTATCTCCTCCTCTTTCCGCTTCCATGTAATAATATTAGAAAATTATAATGTGATATCACTGCTATTTTCATAACAAATTATTATGGTAACATATATGGATTAATGGGAGTTTTGACTGAATATGAAATGCAGCAATTGGCCCTCGAGATTTCATTAAATGGAGCTAGCAAAAGTAGAACTAATTACACAGGAGCAAGATTCCTATACTTTTAAACATGTATGTTGGGAACTGTGTCTCTGTTTTGATGAAAAAATCAATAGCATAGCAAAAAATTGATCAAAGAAAGCAAAATATAATCACAGCACCTGGGCAAAAATCTATTTCAAAAATAGTTTTCCTGCATTCAGTATGATACAAAGTGTTTGGAAGGCAGTGTAAAATACATTTAGAAATTCAAGGCCAAACTCCTTCCCCTCTAAAAAAGAAATAATGGATATGAATTTTATTTCTTGGGAAAATGTCTCTGTTTTATTTAGAGGAATATAGGAGCACAGCAATGATTTTCACTAGACCCTGATGATTCTTAGTTGTCTCACTTGTTGACTAAATGATGACTCCTTACAGAATCAGTTTTTCTATAGGGACTTTTCTGAGAAGCAGACCCCTTGAGGGAATATCCAGTTTGGCATCTAAAAATTGGCTTTTGCTACTGGATCTCTTTTGTCATTGTAGATAACTTCCTGTTGTGGATCAGATCTCCATGTTTTGTTTCTAGATGGAGAAAATAGTTAATTTTTGCCACCTTAAGAGTATTGTCAGGGTTTTCTGCTGATTATTTGAATACAATGACGATGAGTGCACACCTGTAATCCAAAAGTGGAAAAAGTCATACAATTGATCTCAGATTGGAATCTGTGAAAATTTGACTGTCCTTCTTTTGCATGCACAGAAACTAACCTAATTATTTCACCTTGAGTTGCTGATGAGGGTGTGTCATTTTAAAAGAACAAAACTAAAGAAAAAGAAAAAATATCTTTTTATTCTCCACTCTTATAAAGTAGTGTAAGGAGTCCAGTGATGTCTGGGCATATCTGACATTGATTTTGTGTTCACTGTCATGTTCTGTCAATTTAAAATGATGTTTCTGTGCTACCTGCGGGGAGCAATGATAAATACAAGATGTGCCCCAAGTGGCTTGACACTGCTGAACAGCCAAACTGCAAGACCTCTCCAATTACTTGGCTGCTTTTCCATGGCAGACCTGTGTGTTAATTCACAGGCAAGAAAACTGTCAGCACAGCCTGGTCTGCAGCACTGATACCAGGTCTGTTACTCAGAGAGGGAGAGCTTCCCCCAAAGAGCAAACATCACACTGGTAGGTTTCTCTGAGTGGCACCTCATGACATGTCCAGTGAGCTCGTGGGATAAAACCTGAGGATGGGACAGAGATGTTGAAAAGGCAGAAGACTAACAGATGCCACTGTGGAGGGAGTCAGGAAATGAGGAATAATGTTCAGCTGTGGATGTCTGACCTCTTTGGATGTCTGACCACCTTGACATACCCCTTGCTTTTGTGATGGACCTTGGCAGCAGCACAAATTCCATAGTAATTGTAATGCTGTAGAAACAAGTGAGAAATAGAGGAAAGGAGAAAACCGGAGGAGCTTTACAGAAGTGGAAGACTGAGAGGGGAATGAGCCAAATGCCTTGGCTAGAGGATGTTTAGGCTGGAAGGTGTTGATATGAAAGGATTGGGGGCAATTTGTGTTGTGTGCTTTATGGATGAAGAGATCCTCAGTTTGTGAAGTGGAATCAAGGGGAAATGGGAATGTGCCAGCAGTCTAAATAGGAAAAATTGTCATTGAAACTGGAAAACTGAAAAAGACTAGGGAAAAAAAAAGAAAATTAAAGATATAGGTGAAAGATGGGAAGAAAGAGAACAAGAGAAATTAGTTCTAGAAGTGATGGAGTGTTTTGAAAGTTGACTGCAGCAGAAGACTGAAATCTAGGACTTTACCAAAGTCCCTTTGGAGAGAGGCTGTAATGATCCAAACTGTTAGGTTCTGGGAGATATCGCAGAGAAATGCATTGTGTAAAACTCTTTCATAAAGGTTTCTAGGTTTCTGAAAAAAACCTCTGATACTTTCCAAGTCAGGGGAGCCTCCGCAAACCCTCATCCTGTGCTGTGAGATATCAAACCATCACCATGTCAGTCATGAAATGTTTTTCTCTGCCTAATTTGTTTAAAACCCTCTAATAATAGTGAATATATCAAGTATGCATTTAATTATCACTTACTGACTTATTTTTCACTATTTAAAATGTTCTAGAACTGCTTCAGAAAGATGGACAAATCTACCTCATGGATCCAGCCCAACAGCTGTCCTTGAAGGAGCCATATGGAGGAACTCTGACTTTTCCAGTGTCAGCTTGTGTGAACACTGATGCAGACTGGGATGAACTGTGGCCTCATTCAGACTTCTGGTGGTTCATAGAAATGCTAGTTCCTAAACCAGCTAATTTTGTTTCATGTGCATGGACCTCATTAGCAGGAATTTTGATCCCACTCCTCTTTTGTCACAGTGATTTGCATGTACACATGACCGCACACATGTGTACATTTTTTTCAGTGAGACATTTTCTGATACACAGAATCCCTGCAATGCAGTGGTAGCACAGTGGGGAGGATGTAGCAGTGTGGGTTGCACAGCCCTACAGGTGTGTGCTGGAGCCAAGGCAGTAAGAAACCCACACGTGGTGGAGACACAACACGGTTTGCTCATGAGTTCTTGTATTTTTGATCTTCTTTCATCTGTTGCTTTTTACTCCTTGGATAGTTCACCATGTTAGAGTTTTCTAGGTAGGAGTAATCTCAGGCTTTTAAAATTCTTGTCCTGCCCTCTTCATAATGCCTTGTTCCACAGCTTATTTCATAAGACAAAAAGAAAAAGCTTATTGGACTGAAAGGCTTTATATGTAAGGAAGGAGCTAGGAAGAATTTAAAATGACACATTGACCGTTCTCAAAAGCTGAGCCTTTTGGCCTGGCTGTCTTCCAGAGCTTCTGAAGGCATTTTCACTATTCCCTCAAGTAGATCCAAGTCTGGCTGGCACCCAGAAAGATAGTTTTGCCCTCCACATATGACAGTGTGATCTTCCCTATCTACTTTGTGCCAGTTCCAGCTCTGATTTGACAGGGTTACTCTGTATAGGCATCTGGCCCTAATGAAAATTGGCTTATGTGGGTTTTTTATTTGGTTTTTTGTTTGTTTGGGGTTTTTTCTTGTTTGTTTGTTTTTTGCCTCTGTGGGTTACTCTTCACAGAGATTATCAGGTCCTGAGCCATCAGTTGCTCCAGTTGAATCTTAGGAATAAGAGGAAACATGGTGTGTCCACTGAGTAGAATGAAGGTATGGACAGGTCTGATCCACACCTGTGCACAATGGCTTTGTCTTTGAGGGATCCCAGGTGCTGTGGAACAAACTCTTCCAGGGCAGCTGCTCACAGGAATGCTCTAATCCATTTTTATCATCTAACTTTAGGCCTTACTGAGGCACTTAAGTTAGAAGTGCTCTCTACAGATGATAGAAAAATAGTCTTCTCCAGAGAGAGTTTTGTATTGGGTTTATACTTTCTCTCTCTTCATGTTAAGTGCCTGAGAAGCCAAGCATTACTAATTCTTACATACCTGATATAAATTTTCTTCTGCTTTAGGACTGTTGTAAACATTTTGAAAGTTACTTGTTGGAGAGAAAAAGAAACTGGGTCTTGATCCAGAGATGGTCAGAGAACAAATAACCTCTTTAGGGTCACAGAGATGTTTTAGGACAGTTTATTTTGCAACAGACATTCTGAACTACTTCCCTGTGTTGACAAGCCCTATATTATACCTTACAGACAGAGGTAAACAAAAATAGTTGGAAATATACATTATATATTCAGAATGGAGAATAGAAGTATCTGCAAACTCACATTTATTGTGTGAAAATATATATGTGCTTCTTGGAAAATTGTCTTTAAAGAGTTTGAACCCTTCTCCTCTGCAGTAAGTTCCTGCCCTACAAAGCTGTGTACAATGCCTTCCCCACTGATACACCTGCCCTTGCTCTTTATAATAAAGCATTCACCACTAGGCTCCAGCAGTGCCACCAAGATAAACTCAACCCCATGCTTTGAAGTCCAGCTGGATTCTCCTTGGGTCTTGTTTTGCTATTGTCAGTAAAGATTCCAGGAGCCACACTCTGGGTTCAGCTGTACTCAACTTTCTTCCTTCATGGGAGTTACAAGGAATAACTGGAGGCAGAATCTGACTTCATAATTGCAGCATAAATTCTGTTTATGTTGCACAAAATGGAGCAGGATCCAGAGTTGTCTCTCTTAACTGCATTGGAGCAGCAGGATAACAGGAAGAAAAAGCAATAAAAAAATTTTTACTTACTGTAATAAGGAGATCATGCCAACTATACTCAGTAAGTAGAATTGTTCAGTAAGAAATTGCTATATTTGGCTGCCTGCTTTTTGAGTCAGAAACACCTAATTTTTTTTTCCATTTAGAGTTTTTCCAATGCTGTTTAAGCTGTGTGGAAGGTTCCACATTGTTGTGTTGCAAAAGAGAGCACGATGTTTGCTATCAGCAGCCCCTGATGGGAAAAGCAATGAAACCATTGAATTGCTTCTTCAGAAGACTGAAAGATTGGGAAGGGTTTTTATAATGCAGGTAAGACTCACCTATGCTGCAGCTAATCTTTAGCTTTCCAGGGAAGAAAATGAAACATATTAGTCAATATTCCTGTAAGTCAAACACAGCAGAGAGCACACGCCTTTGAGCAGCTACCCTGGCAGTGAACTCTTTTGCCCCTCTGATTATGCTGTGAGTGTGCTATTGCCTGAGCTGACATGAAATCTCCTGGCACATCAGCTGTCTCTGAAGGCACAGACTGTTGTTGTTTAACTGCAGGTTAAATCATGAGAAGAATACAAGCTCTACGAGCTTCCAGTTGTCCATGTATTTGTATTGCCTGGCTGATCGCTGTTCAGGCTGGCGAATGGTGACAGTGTGTGCCAGCTTGCTCTCATTCCCATCCTGGTTCTGCACCAGAATGTCTGGGGCCTTCAGCAGTTGCTGCTCATGTGCAGCTGCTGGAGATCCCAGTTATTCCAAAGAACCTTAAAAGAGAGATTGCTTAAGCCTAGATGTCGAGCAATGAGAACTAAACCCTCTCAACATTGGTGCCTTTGCTCAAATCAAAGTTGGAAAAGGCAGAAAGTCACTGCTCTTTGATGGATTTTCTTAAGTTGCCTTTAAACGAGGTGACAGTTTCAGCTGTTTTCTGCCCTATTTGGGCTGAAGAGAAGAGCCTCTTTGGGGAATGGTGGTGTGTTGGGAGTTGTGTGCTGTGAAGGCAGCAAAGTTATAGGAAAAATACCGGGGCAACCTTGACCTAATCAGTCCTGCAACATCACGTGCGGGATTCCCTGGGTGCTAACCCTCCCAGTCTGGCATGCCATCAGACAGAAAACAACTCCAGCAGCCTGTGGGGATGGTATGGTAATTTGACTGTCACTCTTGACTCATGAGCTTTTGCTCCAACCTGAGAGTAGCTGGACTTTTGTGTAGGCAGGTACTGGGCTGCCAGCTGGACAGGGGGCCTGGTTTAGGACAAATTT
>VWYP01020172.1:147473-270862 GCA_013400435.1 Pycnonotus jocosus | reverse complement strand
TCTATTAATTTCTTCACTTTCTTAGTGGATGGTGTACATTAAACAACATCTTTTATTAAGTTCTCCAAAATAATGTCAATTATTTCCTCTGTTGGTTGCAATTAACTTTGAATGAGGTGATGTGTATGAGCAATTCAAAAGAGCACTGGCAACACATATTGTCAACTTTCACTTGTGCACTGTTCACTCACAGTTTTGTTATCTCCCATTGAAATTTTAGAGAGGTTTCTTGGACTTTTGTAACAGGCATGTATTTGCTAGCCACAAATTTGTCACCTAACAAATAACTTCTTTTTCAAAACATGGGAAATTACACAAAACCAGATGAGATATAGTAAATATAACACTTGCTTCCAAAAGGAGGCTTGTGTCAGTCCAGTATTTAGAGTGGTTGGAACAGATTATATGGTTATATCATTAGATAGTAAGGTGTGCACAATTTCATGTGCAATTTCAATTTTTTCATGAAGAATCATACCAAAGAAAAATTAAAATATCCTAGGCAAAATAGAAAAATCATACCAAAGAAAGAATTTTTCTTAAATCTGATATACGAGCTCTATCCCAACCCCAAGGTATTTCAAAGTCATTTTGATGTGCACATGGAACATATTTTAAATAAACTAATCTTTTGTTCAAAGTGTATTTCAGCAGTTAAACTAGTCATTCTTTTCCATGCACAAGAATGACCTTTTCTAAATTTTCTGGTTTTCTTTTCATACAGATAATCTTAAAGGGTTTAGCCGGAGGAACAAGCCAGGGTTGGGGTGATCTTGCTTTCAGGCATGGGGTTCAAATCAAAATATTTTTGAGACACTTGTTAATGCTGTGATTTATTATTTCAAAGTTTTGATTTTTATTACCGATGCTGCCTTTTCTGTCTTATTCCATGACCACCCATTTTTTTGGTCACCTCATTCAAGGAATGCTACCTTGCTCTGATTCTTTCTTCTACTGTCAAATCTTTCTTCTGATTCCTGATGCACTAAACAATATAGTGTCAATTGGTTTTCTCTCTTTGCCTACAATGCTATTCAGAAGTCCTGCTTAGAGTTCCTAATTTGCAGTTAATTTTATTTTACTGTGAATACCGTGCTAAAATAATAACATTGTCAGAACACAGTGTAATGTCCTTTAATGTATAATGATTCTTCTAATGGTCTAGGCTTGAAGTGGAATCATTTTTAGACTAATCACCTCATCAAAGCACCATAATGGAAATGCCAAGTGGTCTCTGTAGCCTTGAACTTAGAACATTGTATGAATCTAAATATCACAATTGACCTTCTAATGTCTCTGTACCAGAAGCCTCAACAATCTTCAATTCAAATAATGTTGCCAACTCCTATTCATCTATGCCCCATACCAGCAAAGGCTACACAAATTTTCACTGATTCTCTCCCAAGACAATTGCTGCCATGTGAACACCACTCTCGTGTGAGCCAGGAGTCCATGAAAGCAACAAACACAACCATTCTCCATTCTTGCATGTCAGAGTGGATATCTTCACAATGCTGGGGAACTTTTAAACTGAACAATTATGCTCTGTGCACATTCAGCTAACACACCCTGACCTTCAGTTCTCATGTTGTGACTGGGGAAATGCCTGGCTGGTTAATATAATTCCAAACTGTTTTGCCAATGTTTATGTCTGGTTTATTACTTAATTTAGATTTTTTGTCAGTTAGAATGAAATATGTCTTTGCTTTGAGGGATACAGGACAAACTGGTTCTGGGGTTTTAGCCTTAAATCAAAACTTCCTGGTTTGCTTGGTCATTATGAAAATAACATGTAAGGTTTTTCTTGTGACAGGAGATGCAATACTTAAATGTAATGCAAGTATTATGAATGATCTGGAAAGTATTGCCACATAATTATATAATACAAAGTATTATCTGGATGATGCCTGAACAGATATAAAACTTGTTGAGGACAATGAAATCCTTGCAATGCAGGACAGGAAATTTTTGTCTGTTTCAAGGAATGAAGTTTGAAAAAAATCTCTCACTAGATTCAGCTTTCTTTGGAAGTACAATTCTGCTCACATTAAAGCAAGATAGTCACCAAAAGTGGTGCCATTAATCCACTTTCCAATCCAATTGCTTGCAAATCTGAGCTCTCCAAAACCTTCAGAAGATTTGTATGGGTAAGTTTTGTAACAGCAAAAATCTTCAGGTAGTAAAGAGTTTGATATATTTTAAAACCCGAGAAGCTACAAGAAACTGTAAGAAGTGCAAATGAAGAAATACAAGAATAATTTCATCATTCCTCTATGAAAAAGAGATTATCCTTACCTTTCTTACCCCAGCAGGAGTCAGAGAAAGTCAGGATTTTGAGACTTAAAAATGGTTTCTTTTTGTCAGCTCTAACTGGCAATGAAGCATTTGCTATGGATTCACAATATTAAAATGCGGCAGAAGATGCGCTGCTCTCCAGTCCGCCCTTGTGTCTAAATGAGTCTGTCAAAGAAGTATACTGAAATATAGCATTAATATAAGGGACAAAGCAAAAGTAATAACTATTTCTGATAATTCCTGCATAATTCAGCAAACAAAGCACAACAGTAAGACAGCATTTCCAGGGTGGTAAAATAACCTAGACAATGTTTTTATTCATGGATCAAATAGATTACCATATAAACAAATAAAATAAAGTAGAAATAAAGCCACACTTCATATGTGATTTTTATTTTGTTTCCTTCCAAACCCACTAAAAGCAAATATATCAGGGAAAGGATGATATAAATGTCCTTTTATTGAAATTGTGATGCTTAAAAGCCAGCTTTTCTTAGAAGAAAATGAATATTAATGCATAAAGAATAAAGTTCTTTAAAATGGGAAAGACAAAGAGAGGCTCTATGAAAAAGTCCACTTAATGTCATGGTTTCCTAAATTGTCTTAACTCTCCTTATATATATTTTTATATATGTATAATTTTTATGTATTTTAACTCTTGTTTGTTTATAATTATCTGTTGCCTAGTAAAATTTTGAGCCCTGACTCTGGCTACTGACAGAAGTTTTTTTACAAGGAAAGATCTGTTTAATATTTTCATTTAAGGATTTTTGGGCAAAGTGCTGTTTGCAAGGTCAAGGTACAGGTTTTATATTTCCAGGTCACAGAATATCCTGAGTTGGTAGGGACCCACAAGATCCATAGAACTCAACTTCCAGCAGGTACAACAATATCTTTTGGTAGTCTCAGAAGACCACACATGCCATACCTGCTCTAAAAATTAAAAAACCCCGAAAAATTACATTTAAAAGTTAATTTATTATATTAATTAAATATTATAATTTTAACATGTAATTTGACTAGTGCATTTTCATTTAATCTATGAATGATTTTATAATTCTACCCTTAAGAGTGAAAGCTTTTTCTTTCTTTTAATCCTAAATTATATTTTCCTTCTCAATAGTTGCAGTCTCTTCCTCTGCTCTACCCCTGCTCAGATGACAATTAAACATTTATTTGCAGAACTTACAAATCCCTATAGCTCCTTGGTGTTTAGTATTGAAGCCGAGGTCTGGCTCAGGCAGAATATTTTCACTATGCTTTTTCTTTTAAGTCTTCAGCTGTGAGGTCTGAGAGACATGATTTTATTTTTCATTTTTTCTCTGAAGAAGAACATGTCCTCCTTTGATCATATCTCAGAGAGAGTTCACAAGATTCTAGGTACCATCACCTACTCATTGACATGTTTCCTAATCTATATTCTCTCAAATGCTGTAGAGACCAGATTTCTCATAAAATAGATGTTTCACTTAGACCTTCTTTAACTGCCCAGCCCAACCACTAGGCCTAGACCTGTGGACCATTTACCTGCAATTCTCCTTTTCAACATTTAGAACCTCGGTGCTATAATATGTCAATACTTATCCATTTGTTCTCTAAGCAGCGCTCTGGACATAGACTATGTTTTCTTGTATTTGTCAATAAAAAGCACATCAAACCTTTGCTTCCTAGAATCTGCTGCAGTAAAAATAGTATCTCCAGGACCTCTTGTGTGTTTGCTTGTTATCAATCCCTTAATAGAGGAGAAGGAGAACAGATGCAAGCAGATGACAAAAAGAGGAATTACATCAAATAATTCATTGACATTTTCATGCTGGCATTTGATTGAGTTGTTTATTCAAGGAAGACTCTTTGACCTACTCCATTTACAGATATTCATAGAGTTCCAAAAAATTAGTACAGTCATGTCTCTGTACCTTGTTAAGATTCCTTGTAAAATGATGGTATCCTTCATTATATGTTTCAATAATTTTTCTTCTCCTCCCAAGCCCCACTTTGACAACCATCTTTTCCTGAAAAGTCTCTGAAGTTCTGCTGACATGGTTTTCTTTGGTGAAAGTTTTCTTTGGAGAAAGCATCGATGATTTTGATCCAAATATTTTTAGGACATTGGAGGTTCCCATGTTAAAAAAAAAATACCCTGCATTCAAATTTAACTCATAATGAAAGACTTGGTTTAATAAAAGCAAATATTTTAATGTCTCAGTATGCTGTGACTTACTTTCTAAGTGGATATATTTGTAATCTGTTGGAGCATTGCTGTCTACCTGGGAACACTTGGCTATTTTAAATTAAAGAGTGCTCTGGACTGAAAATCTGCAGAAACATCCAAACAAGCAGGAAAATTCCATCTTTGAAGACTGTTAACGTGAGGCTTTTCGATCAGCTACACCATTAAAATTCTTATTCTCAATTCAAGAATACAAAACAAAGATATAAAAGTAAAATTTAGCACTAACTAGGTCAAAAGACCTCTAAAATTTTCCTTTTTCCTTTTTTAAAAGACCTTTTTAGTGACGTTTCCTGCTTTTAAAAAATTGAAAATTTCTGGTGATGTCATGTGTTTAGTGTTCAAGTTATGGTTTGGCTCCTGAGTTGCAATAGTATTTGTTCAAAAAGAGATAAAACTCTTCAAGGAAAATGCAGCGTAAAACTAGCTCTGCTATTATCACAGGGGGAAATATGGAAGGAAAACTGCAGCTAATATAGACTTCTGGGGAATAAAGCACAGTCTAATGGTAAATCTAATATCGCTTCTGAATTTGTGTCAGCAAGGTGGTAAGGTGACTTGATGATGTTGAATATAAACTAAGGCACGTCTGGTAGATGTTAATGATGGTGAATTGCATACTTGAGAGACATTTCTTTCCAACTTCACTTTGAATGCATTAGATTCCTGAGGCAATGCACCAACCATGACCTTGGAAGTTTTCCTGAAACTGAACCACTCAACATCACAAGTTCTGGGGAAAAAACGGGGAGGGGTGTCTCTCAAACTCCAAAAAGAAATCTATTTTTGATTTCTTATGCTCTGCACATTTAATGATTCAATCTGATGAATATAAAATTTCAGAGTTTGACAGTACAGATGTGCCCAATGATGCTTGACTTCCTTCACCTTGCAACTCAATCTTCTACCAAGTGAAAATCCTGAAACTAAAAGTTCTATGACGTAGATTTGCATATTTAAACTTAAATTCATAGCGCTTCAAAGGATATCCATGTATGTCATGTGGTAACATACAAATGAAAGAAAACATACTTGTCAGTAGAGTTGGGACAAGCTGGGACTAAGAGCTACACAGGTGTTAGAAGTCACTGCTTAGACCTTTAGGACATGAAGTAATCTGGTACATCTAAAATACTTCTGGAAGGAAACATAAAAATTTGTGACATACATGTGTATATAGTGCGAATAATTGCTGCATAATTAAGAGCTTGCAAACATGCTCCCAGCAGTGACTGATTGTAAAAAAAGCACACCATTTCGGTAAGAAATTGCATAAGAACAGCAGAGAAGTTAGGTGAACATCTGACCCTGCAGGAGACAGGTTCCAGTTCTAGCTTTGTGTGTGAGTGCTCAGTAAGTCATGGTCCCAAGAAGTTTTATCCTGTGCCTTCAGTGGGTAGAGGACTTGCCTTTAACAAAACCCAGGTGAGTCTCTGAGCTGCAGCAGCCCCCAGGCAGACCACTGAGCCCCTGTACTGGTTCTGGGGCCACTGGGCTCACATTGCTCCTGTGACTGGCTCCTCATGTTGTTCTTCAGGGACTTCAGCACACAAATAAACAAAGGAAACCAACTCTAACTTGCAGGAGCCAAAAGGCCCAGTCCCCCGGGAGCTGAGACTTAAAGGATCAGACCCGCAGCAATGAACCTGATTGTCCCAGGTAGGAGTCGTTCTAAAATTAGTAGGGAAAAGATACAAACTAGCTCTTGGAATGAAGTGGCATAGTTAGGGAGACAGGCTAAAAATCAAACTTTCATAAACAAGCAGAGAGACAGATATCAGTGAAGTAAGCAAAATCTTATACAACACAGATGTCCACTAAAATTACTATTACTGTCACTCTGGGTGCAAGTGTGTTACATGTAAAGATCACAAGGAGGCACTTTTACAAAAGGTCTAGTTTGAAAAAAAATATTCAAATGAGTTGGTGACCCCAAAATTAATGGGTTTTGTTTCGTGGAGAAAACAGTTGTAGATTAGGTCTAGATTTTTAAATCAGTCAGTGAGGATTGTCTTAACTTAAAGCCGGAGATGTCTTGTTACCTTTCTCTCATTGGAATTCTGTGCNAGTTGTAGATTAGGTCTAGATTTTAAAATCAGTCAATGAGATATCTTGTTACCTTCCTCTCATTGGAATTCTGTGTTTCAATTCTGCCATGCCTCTACCTCCAGATAAAAGTAGCAGCACTAAAACAATTTTTGAAGAATCAGGCCTGAGATATTCAGATTAAGTAATGATTGACTTCAGAATTCAAGAAAAATGGACTCATTTAGTGAAGGCAACTGCTGAGTATTTTTTTAATAACCTTGCCCTCTAACATGTAGAATTTTGAACATTTTAAGCAGATCCCTAAAAATCCCTGTCTCTTCCTTGGAATGACTATTGCTATTGTATGCATCTCTGAGGATGCTATTAGATAGAAGTAGGACACCCTTTCCCCCAGGGATAAAGGAAAATTTCCCCTTTCCTCTTTTACGGAATAAAGCTGTTTACACAGAGGAAATGCACGCATCATGTTTCTAAGAGCAAGCTGCCATGCCTGCTTAGCAATTTCAATCTAGGGGGAATGAATGCTGGTTCTGTGCAGCAAAGATGCCTTGTCTTCTGTTGTAAGAGCAGGAAGGTGCAGCTTTGTCTCCAGGGCTCAGCAGAGGCTGTTCACCATCAGTGCTGCTGCTTTCTGCGACCTGCTGTCACACTTGTCACTCTGCTCCAGCGGCAGTGACTGACCACCAAGCAGGAGGCCCACTCTGAGGAATGTCTGTCTGAGGCTTACATTGTTTGCCAATAAAGACAGCCTATCTGCCTCCAATTCCCTGTGGTTTGTAGGCTTTACTGACTTTGTGGCAGCTCACTGCCTGCTTCTTTATCATAGTTTGTGACTCACTCTTAGTAGGAATTAGGAAGTGACTATGTCTTTTCACTTACTTGGGGCAGAAGCTTATGTGACATTTGCATCATCCAGATTTAGCACCAGGCCCTTAAAATATTGTCTGAAGTTTATTTGGGCTCATTTCACCCCAATCCAAGAATGTAATCAGCTGACCTATTTTATATTTAGATGAGATGAAACTCTGCCCAGAAATGCCTATTTTTTCTCTGCTGAGTACAAAAGGTATCTACAAAACAAGCTCAGATCTAAACAGCTGTACTATAGAGAGCTAAATTTGTTAAATTCCAGACAGTGCCAGGACAGGCACAGTCTTGTGTGGGATTTACTCATGACAGCTTGTCTGCTTGAGGAAAATTATTCTGAAAGAGAAGATGTTTCTAGATAGTCTTTGTAATTAGCTAAGTAGTAACAAGGTTCAGTTTAGGAAAGAGACTTTAGACTTATGCTTAAATAATGCCTAAGACTGAGATAACCAGTTCAGGGAATGGAACATGTAACACTCCTTAAGGCAACTCAGCTTATTACCATTAGGTCTATATGACTGGTATATTGGGATTCACAACAGCCAGCACACTCCAAGTTCGGACTCCTAGCGACCCAGAGGAAATGATGGAACAAGCTAAATCTGAAGTGTTCTGTCGGAGATTATTGGCCTATTTTGTTATTTCAGCAAAGTCCTTCCCTTAAGAATGTAAATTTAGACAATTGTGAAGGAAGAAGGTACAAGATGTTAGACACATTAGACAGAACTTTAGTTGACTCTGACAATACAAAGGGGACCACAGGAACCACTTGCATGTATAAACACTCATTATTTGGAAGAGACATGGGCACAGAGGTTACCACCAGCCTGAAAGGGAGAGCCAAGAAATTGTGGCTCAAATGCTAGAGGCAAAAGAAAAACAGCTCATGATCTTTGAGAGGTGAGGTCTGTGAGACAGACAGATGTGCTTCTTAACAGTACAAAGGATTGCTCAACCTGAAGGTGCTGAGATGCAGGACTGAAGTGTTCCCTCAGTCTCAGGAAGCAGTTTGTTTGAGGTTTAATTTACTTAGGAGGTTTTCAGTGAAGGCCAGAGCTAATGTCAGCATTAAATATGGAGGAGTTTATGCATGTATATAAAGGTCATGCAAAGACAGACTGGGTAGCATTAGGTCTCATCTGGGCTCTCAGCAAAGCATGTGTGTGTATATGACTGGGGATATGGTAATCCATGAAGGAAGGATGATGCCCAGGCATCCACTAATGTCACTTATTAACTGCTCTTACAAAGCAAATATAATTTACACAAAGGGCTTGCAACATTATGCTGTATTAGTGTCCTTCAAGAGACACAGATTTAAGATAATTTTGCTAGCTCCTCATTTCTTGGAGAATTTCTATTTGGCAGAGAACATGCCTCCCTTACCCTTTTACTGCTTGCTCTGCCAGCTGAAACTCAGCCTGATGTTAAGCCCAAACAACTTCTACATCAGATACATTGTCCTCAGCAGTAGTAGTAAAGGAAAATTGATGTGAATTCATAGCCAAAACAGAAAATTTATCTTGTTGATGCTAGGCTTTCTTGTAGCAAAAACAACCACTTGCCTGAAAAAAATCACATTTCCTAACCTTTCATCCATGTGGCAGGAAGAACTAGAAATAACTTGTGTTTCACACAAACTTGATAAAAAAAATTAAAACATAAAAAAACAAAAACAAAAACAACAACAACAAAAAAAACCACACCAAAGGAGCCAGAGGCATGTTACAGTGAAGTCTAGCAACTACAGAGAAAACAGGCTTTTTTAAATAACTCAGTCTCTGAAGTGTTTGCTGTCAAAAATATAAATAGAGTAGTAAAGATGACTAAAAAGAAAAAGGAAAGTTTAAGAAAAAGTATTAGCAGTTATGATAGGTAACTACAGCATTCCTTAGAAAGAAAGAGAAAAAGGCTAGGTGACTGTGCAGGAGAATTAAGGTATATATGCCAACCATTAGCAAATCATCATTTCTCCTAGTGGAGTAAATTTATTTCAATGACTTCAAGGTAGTGGGAATTTTCTAAGCACCATTTCCACCCTGAAAAGTTACTCCTGTGAAGCAATAGATTAGAAACACAAAATCATACCAATAAATGTTTCAAATAACTGTATAGAAAAAACAATCCCTTCAGGCTCCCTGGGATCTACAGATCCCTGCCACGTGCTGAAATCCACTTCTGCAAGGACCTTGAACTCCAGTGCTGACATAACTTTTGAATGTACATCAGAAAATGTAACTACTGCATTCCCTCTGGCAGTCAAAAGGACTCCTTTTTTTTTTTTTTTTTTTTAAGCTGATGGTTGCTATTTTATTGTCCTAACAAAACTCACTGAAGCACAGCATGACGTCAGCCTGAGGAACAAAAAACGTAAAATGTTAAATACGTCATTTTTCCAAGGTGCCATTTCCTAGTTTAGATGAAGCAGTGGCTGGTGGAAGGTATTGTGTCTATGTTGCTACTTTTGAAAACAGGCCAAGGTGCCACAGGGGATGGACAGGACAATCAACTTGCTACCAAGGGCACACTGCTGAATGTGTATGGAAAGCCACAAATCTTTGGTCCTCAACACTCAAGTCCTCAAAAACGTATGTGAAACATACATTTGGTGGCCTTGATGCCCATCCAGCAAATCATATGCTAATGGCAGGCCAAGAGCCTACTGGAAATGGTAAGTTCAGTTAGAGAGTATGATGAAGTTGTTAATTAAAATATGGACAGAAGGTGTGCTTTGGAAAATGGAAGGAGCAGAGGAGTGGTGAAAGTGTTCAGGTGCCATGGTAGGAGCAATTTGATCAAACAAAGAAATATCCCTGAGAATAATTGTGCTATTTGAGTACCAGTAGTTCTCTCCAAAGGCATCTATCAGAGACAGCAAAACTTGCTCTTGTTCCTCTTCTGATGTTTGAAGTATCTCATGAAACCACACTTGCATTCTGAAACATAAATTAACCTGCAACTAAATGTGTAGAAAACTTTTACTGAGCTACAGGATCTTTAGAATAAAGAAATAAAGAAATATTGTCATACGTGCAGTTTAACCTACCATGAAAACAACATAAGCTTTATTGTCTTAAAAGAAATATATTACCCTGTTTTCACTCTTGAGCAGTAGGGGTTACTTTAATCCAGTGTTTTAGTTACTAAACATAAAAAAGCCTGATCTTGAGGAAATTGCAGTGCATAAAATCATTCCTTTTGCAGCACACTTCTTAACTCAGCCTGAGTTAAGAAATTTTTCCCTTAAAATTACTGTAATTAGTACCATGTCTGCTTGTTGCCTATGCGGCTGCTGTTCCCTTACAAGAGGCACTCAGGTACAACGTGATGATCTCTTGTCTTTAAGGTGCCAGGTTTCCAACTTGCCTTTGGAGCCATATATCTCCAGAAGGACGTGTTTCTAGAACAGGATCATTAGTTGCAAAATGGAATTACAGTGATGGACACTTCAGTGAGGCTGACCACACAGAAACATTGATACACACAGAAACATATCTGTCTTGTTAGAGGATTCTTCCATCTCTGCTGCAAAGATAATTTTTTTTTTTACCTGCTCAAGGCGTTGTGCTTAGACTTCATTGTATTTATTTTTTCTTTATATTTTAGTTCACAAAATGTGTCTTATGAGCTTTTACTCAAAACACTGTTTATACGAAAATATGTTGTACATTTGCAGCTTCTAAACAAAAACTTGGAGCTTTTTTTAATGACAAATTTACTCATTCAGTTCTGATACCAGCATGTCAAACTGGCTTTATTTTTTTGTCATCTCACTGATATATATTGGTTTTGCGATGAATTTTAACTATGAACCTTAACTGACACAATCTCTTTGATGGCTTGGAATAAGCACAGTGGAAAACCAATAGTTTATAGAATGACAATCTAAGAGAGACTTCTCTCACTTAATTTCAACCCTTTAAAGGTTAGTCAAAGCTTGCTGTTCAATCTAGCTTTAATAGCAGTGAAAACCTCCAGAGGACAAGGACTTGAAGCAGCAGAGATAAGAAAGCTGAGATGTTCAACATTTATTGACAAAATCTAGATGCCTAATATTGTCTTGAATTGATCAATCCAGATGTTTAACTTTTAGATAGCTGAAGTTCAATTAAGGCACTTACTCTATTAATGACATAAAAGTTGGGGTAGCATCTACCTTACATTCCCAGAGCTGTATTGATTAATGAATGCACACAAGACCCAAGAAAGGAATGCTATATTTAATTCAGGCACTAATGAATTTACAAGTGTAAATAAACATGTTTTCTGCTCGGTTGAATAAACCACTTCTAATTTTACATAATTATTTTTTCAGAATACTTTCACACTGCTTTTACAGCAGAACTGTTCTGAATTAAGTGACATTTACTGTTATTTGTACTGGTCTAAGTAAGCTGCATAATCTGCATATTAATGATAACTCTAGAATGTGCTCTTTGGTTAACCAAAGAAGAAAATTACAGTTATGTTAAACATCACAGATAGCACTGATAGGACACATAATCTAGACAATAGGACTAGAGCATCAGGGCAAAATAAAGCTTGATGACATAACAATAGATCATTTTTAACAAATAAATATCATTGAATTTATTCATGCCTTTTTCTGACTCAAATGATTGGAAACTACTTTGTATTCCTATATAGTTCCCTGTTCAATACTATTAAAATAGTGACACTTTTTGAACCACTAAACTCAAGATTTAAATTTGGGAGATCATCTTTAAACTGTGTTGCTACCTCTCCATGATTTTTTGTAATTTTTTTTTGTCTTAGTCTTCATGGACTGTCCTTGAAAATGTCTTGCTTTCCATTTCATGCACACGAACCATTTGAGCAGTTCTGTTGTAAATAAATTTCTCTTCATATATCTTCTCCTCTCTGTTGTCCCTTTGTCCAGCATATACACTGATTTTATGCTTATTTAAATTGAAGTCAGCAGAATAATTTCTGACTTCTTATTATGGCTGCATAAATCTCTTTGAATCAAACACAATAGATAGGGTAAATATATAAAACTATCAACTGTGGAATTAATTTCCCACCTCTATAAGCAACTAGAATTCATATATCTAAACTGAGAGGAAAGCTGCTGTAGAAGTGCTTATTCCTCTTCTATACCTTAATAGGTGTTTAGCTGACTTTCTCATATGTAGGTGCCTACATTAAACACTTGATGTAAGGTATTGAGACACCCACTACTTGTTCTTCTATTTCTTTTCATCGCTGTTGTTTCTTCACTGAATCTTTTTTTAAAGAATGACAGAGACCATGGAGGTCACAATTCATCATATTTTATTTTCCCTTTTCTAGCTCAGACTTACATCCCTGCATTTCAGTTGGTAGGAAAAACCAGTAGGACATTTTCTGGAGACCTACCTAACTAATGCCTCCAACAGGTAACGTATGATAATGCATAATAATGAATAATACTGGTTGCATAATTTCATATCTGGTATTAGATGTGTCTACATTCAGCGATTTCAGTCTCTTGTATTAGATATTGTCGCAATGTTTTTGTGCTTTGTGTTTTAATTTTACAAATATTGTTATCGGGTATTTAATTGCCAATTATTTTAGCTAAATAAATATTTTAAGAGAGTACTAAACACAGCACACTCATCTGTTCTAATTCTTCCCTTCTTTTCCTAGTCCCCCAGTATATTAATTTCATGGATTTACAGTAAGGAGGCCTCGTTCTCAAATATCTCATTCTCAAATATTGCTTTTTTTTTCCTGCTTTCTGACTAATATTCTTGCTTCATTTGGGTTCCTTTGGGGCAGTTGTTTTGCTTTGAAATTTTGTGTTCCTGTGAAACTAAAGATTCAGTAAAAATGTTGCTGGTCTTAATGGGGTGTTTTGGGAACCGGTACAATCAGGTTGTAAAAGCACTGTAGCATCCTGCTCACTCCTTAACCGTCCTTCGTAAAGTCTTGCAGGTGGTGCTGCATGGTTTGACAGGATCTGCTTCTGTAGCACTGTTCCTCTCACAGCAGTTCTCTAAGGATCCCTCTGCCCTCCAGGATTTCTAATTTTTTCTTGGTTTTTTTTCCTCCATTCCCAAGGTATCAATTATGCTTTGCTCTACTGCTGAGAAATATGAAGGGATCAAATGAAAAGTCAGATATGAAGTTCAAGAGAGGCACATTAGCGTCCAATGGAAACAGATGAGCAGGACATTATACAAACCCAAGGGCAGAAGAAATTCATTCCATGATGCCATCTGCTAATTTCTCACATAAAGCCCTTACTGCAGTGATTGCGGATACAGAAGTGCTGAAACAGTCATTAAGTCTTGAATCCTTTTTCAAACAATTATCATAGAATCATAGAATCTTTTAGGCAAGTACTGTTAATTTGCCTACCATTGTTATTATACATAGTAATAAGATTACAATAATTATTTTCTTCACTGTTAATTATGGGTGTGAAGAAAAAACACAGATATATGTTTATATAATCACTATTGTTATTCAAATATCTGATAAGTAAGAATGACATCTCAATGGTGGTAATTTCTGTAGGGGCTGTCTCTCCCATTTATCAGCTCATTTTGTTTCATACATTTTCGTTATACATTTCAGGGAATATTATACACACAGTTTTGATAGTAGAAAATGCCTTAAAAATGATTTTGTGCTTCTTTTCCCCAGAAGCCAGAAAGCAATCAAGTAATTTATAAGATGATGGAAAGTTTTAAGAAAAAAATCGGCACACTACATGTTAGCAACCAGGAAAATAAAGATGAATCACTTAACAAGTTGCTTAGACAAAGATCAACCAAAAAACTTACTTGAATGAATACAAAGAGGTGTCTGACAGCACACAGGAGCTGTACTGTCATTTTGGACAAGCAAATACATTATTTTCTTAGTGTACTGCAGAGAATGTATTATCTAGTTGCAGGCCTCCAAAGACTGAATTGGGAGCTGAGGCATTAATTACAGTCATTGTAGACAAATGACAGTATACTTCTCCTGTAGTGAGATGACAAAATCGAAGCAAATTATTGGTCTGGCATACCTATTGAAATGCCAGAGTTTATTGAAGTTTTTAAGCCTGAGGCTTTCTGGACATACCTAAATTACCCAGATCTGACACACTGATTTCACTTTTGAGAAGTGAGTTATCATCCTCACTCAGCAGCAAACAGAGCTCAGGTGGAAAGTGTCACTGAGGGTCCGTGCAGAGATAGAGAATCAAAAGTAAACAATGTTTTGGCAGGCTAACAAACTGAGATCTAAAGGGCAAATAAGCACACTGACTAAACCTCTCATTTTTTTGCAAACGTAAGAATATGCTGCAATTAACTGGGAGGATTCTTTCTATGGTTTTCCTGGCAAGATTCTAAGTGAGTTGAAACAGTTATGCCCATACATGCAAAATCAATCTGGTTACTTGATGTGAGCAAGAAAGACAAATACTGAAGAGAATGTAACCATTTTAGTTGGCAATTCAAAATATGAATAACACTTCAGCAGATTCATTTTGTACTGTAGTTAAAGAAGGTAATGCTGTATGCACAAACATGGATTTGGGCTGAACTATAGCAGAGTTACTTGGTGGAGAAAAAAATAAAAGAAACTAACACATCTGCTAAAATATTCCATAGCAAAATAGAGTCTCTGAACATCTTGAATAAAATACCTCATTCCTTTTGAAGAACAATGTATAATTCTGGAGAGCAGCAGAAATAAAACTAACCAAAGCATTCAATTATTCATGAGAAACCTTCTGACCTTGATTCAAGTCTCTTTCCAATCTACTAGAATTCTTCTTTCCTTCATCTTTCTGCCAGGTCTTCTCTTCTGAACTGCAGTCTGCTTCTTCTGGATTTGCTGTAGCCATGTAGCAATTCTTGACTCTTCTCCAAGCTCCCTACATCACCATGCAATCAATCTCTGTCAATGGAAATTTCAGATGCTGGAATATCCTCATTTATTGGTACAGAGAGACTTCAAAAATGTGCTGTCTCAAAGTATGCATTTAGTATTTATACGCAGAACTAGACCAACATTCACTATCTGAGTCCTGAATTGTGGGTGGAGGAACCATCCACAGTTTTGGACATGGAATGTTTCACACCCCACAGCTGTTCACCACAGCCAGCTTTGTAGCTTATAGGCATATTTTTAAGGGGATCTAGCTGACCCTTTCTAGCTACCTTCCACTGAAGCAATATCCAGCACAATTCTTTGGGATTCACTGAGTGCTGAAATAGTGTCCATTGTTGCATTATGTAAGCATTTTGTGTCAAACTCTTCTCAAGTGTTTGAATCTATATTAAGGGATGTTTAGAACACATAGTTATGGTGAAACATTGCATAACTGTACAATATGTAGGTTTAAAAGGGTTATTCTGTAAATATGGGAAAGGTTTTTTCCATGTTTGTCATTCTGAAAAAATCCCACTCCTTTTTGTGTGCCCACCTGAAGACATATGGGAATTCTATAAATAGCTTGGACATGGAGAATATTTAGCTAGGACCTGCCAAAGTGAACAGGATTTTTTCCCTTGTTCTGTTCCTAAACGAGATTTTTAATCAGACTTTTATTTTATCCACAGCAGTAGCCTCAGTCTAGTTCCCGTGGTGTGCACCAAACATCATCATTATCAGCTAGAGATAGAAACTAGTTCTTGCTTTACAACCTGTACTTAAACATATTCATGTCTTTTATCTTGTGTCCTACTTTATGTAATTATTTATTCAACTAAATAGCTCATTCTCTTCTCCACCTCCCTTATGCCTTTCTTTACCTTCCTCTGGTAATTGCTTCCTGGAGGAACAGCCCTACCTGAGGGTATAGGAAATAATAAAATATATGTTAAGATTGTTCCTCACACTAATATAGGAATTCAGAGACACGTACTATAGAAAGAAAGAAAAATAATTACATCAGCACTGATAGCAGCATGTGCTATATTTTTTAAGGCTTACAGAGTAGAGTAGGTGATACATGGAATTTTTTCAAAATTGAATTTATAAAATTTGCATTCACTGTTCCTTGGGAAGAAAAGCTCTAAAAAATACATTCATAAACCTTTCACAAAGAAAAATGTCCAATTTGGAGCCTTTCTTTTAAAATGAGGGGGGTTTTTTTCTTTTTTCTGATTATTGTTGGATATTCCAAGAAGAAGTATCATCTCTCCTACAAAACTGCATGAGTTTTTCAGCTAGGTTAGCTGAGTTTTGACTCAATTCATCAAGCACAGACTAATTTAACATTCTTCTTTCCCACTGACTAATGAACATCACTGCACATGTCTGCAATTACTGTTTACTCAGCAAGAGAAATGTCTTTCCTTTCTCCAGTCTTGCAGGATAAAAAAAATAGCATCTTCTGTCCTGTTATCTGGGTCAAAGTATCTGTGAGACTCACAACCGTCTCCACATTGCTTTGTGATGGGCCAGGAATGATTCTCTCTCACTATTCACTGGAGCAGCCCATGTTCTGTAAACTCTGAAAGTAAATGCTTTCAGGCTGTGTTGTGGCTTCCCTTCTTGGTTCATGGCCACAGGAAGGCTGGCAGCAGCAATGCAGCAAGAAGGGAAATCTTTTTCAAATAGGAAAATACATATACAGGTGCCAATCACATAACTAGATGAAGTATGGATTGAAAACGAACTGCAGCTGTTTGAATTCAGCCAAGTCAGACTTACTCATCTTCTTCCTCTTTGTTGTTGTTGTTTTATAGGAAGCTGTGTGATAATTTGGTAACAGACAGAAAAATTACTGAGTATGATTAACATGATGACAGCAATAACAATGCATTTTTTAAAATTTATATATTTCTTTTAGTTTGGGTATTGTAGAATAAGAAAAAAAGAAAGAAATTAAGCATAGAATTATATTTTTCAGTTAAGAGAGGAACAGTTTTGTTATTAGAGTAAAATGTAACAAATGCATTTTTGAAAGGCTATTGTTAAATTAACTAAATATTTTTCAGAATAACTGAATTTTAAGTTATATAATAATAGAATTTAAATGCATTTGACCTTGTTTTTTCAGCAATAGCCCTGTCAGGTTTTGGTACAAGAAATATACAAATGGCTTTAACTTTTTACCTGTAAGAGAAAGTGTGTGTTTTCCCCTTATTTGGCAGGGATGAGTTTTCACACAACTCCTGTGCTCTGTATCCATGCCAGGACAGGAGAGACACAAAACCAGTGTCACAAGAATCAGTTTTCTGTAGTTCAACCAGGCTCCTTCAGCAGGTATGTTACTTCTCCTCTAGTCATCCTGAAATATTTAAAGCTGCAAAAAGAAACTTCTAAAATAATTCCTCCATCTTTTAGTACAAAATTCTTTACCTGACTAAGCAGATTTCTGGGGCACAAGAAAGTTATATAAATATTGCTGGTACTAAAGCAAGAAATTTGCCATATTCTATAAAGTGAAGGATAAAATTCTATCTTCATTAAAAGCAATGGAAAGATGCACTCTGATTTCAAAAGAGTTTGGATTGCATGTATAGGTAAAAAACAAAGACCCTGTAGGATCTGTTGCTACATCTTAAAAACATACCCTACCTGTTATTCACTCTGTCATGGGAAATGCAAAGTGTATTCAGGTCTTTTCATCAGTATATCAGTCACCAAATGTGTAGGAGTAATGTTAAAAATCAGTTCCTAACAGACATGAAAACACTGTAATAGGATAACAAGATAAACTGATGCTTCTTCGTGACAGGTTACTGCTCCTCCTCATCACTTAATGGTTTCAAGAATATATGAATGTAACAAAGTCAAGAGGTTTTGGAAAGAAAAGCTGATGAACAATGGGCAAAACATACTGCTGACTTATCACAAACTGCTGTGCAGGTTTTCTTTTCATTTTCTACAGATTTGTATAATAGAGAAAATAAACATGATGAAATGTTTGAAATCAGAATGTTTCCCAAGCCCCATGACATATTGTTCTGTCTAACAATAACGCAGCAACATTCTGTAGACAAGTTTACACAGAGACATTTAACAAAGAAAATATGCTTTTAGATCAGTTTCTGTCCCTCAGGATTTGTAGAGGTGCAAAAACACATTAAATGCACATTGAATGTATATCTTGATTTTAAATGCCATCCACAAAAGACTACACCATTTTGCAAGTTAATTCTTTATTCTATAACCCATTTTTTCTTCCATTCATGTTGTAAAACACAACAACACTGATTCTAATATTTTGTTTCTGAACAGCTATGTGTAAAATTTAACTGCAGAACTGACAATGCATCCAGGGGCTAGAAATGAAGTTGTGCTTCAAAGCCTTTTATAGATATTGTAGACTTTGAAAAACTCAACTCCTTTTCATGTTTTAGCCATGTTATAGAATACTATCCCTTCTTTTCCTTCAGAGCTGTAATATGTTAATATCACATAGACTTTACACCAATAAGGTTTTGAGATCTTGAGAAAGCTCTTACAAATAATACCTCTAAAGGGGATGCTAGAAGTCATTTTACCTCGATATTGTTGGGGAATTCACTAAGCTACAAGTTGTAAAACATAGCTGCTCTCAGTTTATAATATGTCCTGAAATCCTTTCAATCTTTTGTGGATTTTTAGGGTAAAAAAACTAGAGAAATATGGTTTTTAATCACTGCCTCCTGCATATATAATCAACAGTGTATGCTGAGATGCTCGTGTGTCCCTTCACATGCAGCCCTAGAGGTAAAGCAGAGAAGAGTGCTATTCCCAGTGCAGAAATCTTTCTGACCCTTTGTATTTGTCCAGAGCTAGAGATAAGTGTGTTCCTTGTGTGAAGGGGTGTGGAGATTCAGGTTCCTCTGTGTTTCTTAGAGAGAGGCTCAGAACTGAAGGGCTTCTCCTCTAGTAGCAGCTATCAGCAAGGTGCTTTTCTCCCAGACCATGCCTTGCTTCACAGGGCCCCGTGCTGATGGGGCACAGCATATTCCCAGGTGCCAGCTTTAATGCCCCTAGGTGGGCAGGGAACTGCCAGGAGAGCTATTGCCTATGTAAAGAGATAGCTCGGGATAGATTATTTCATTTTGCATAAATGCAAAAATAGCCCAGGACAGAAAAGCTGGGTGTGATATACATGCCAAGAAAGCATTATGTGGGACCTAATTGCCCTAGAGCCAAGTTCATGGCATGGGACAATTCAACACAGCACACAACTCTGTCTGCACTTGGATCTAGGAAAATAAGTTTGAAGAAAGTCTCACCAAGAAATCAAGTAATTCCTCATCCAAACACAAACTAGGATCAACCATACTTGTGTATGTAAGTGTCTGCAGAGTGGGTGCCAAGACGATGGAACCAGGCTCTTCTCAGCACTGTGCAATAAGACGAGAGGCAATGAGCATGAACTGGAACACAGGAAGTTCCACCTCAACATCAGGAAGAGATTCTTTATTTTGAAGATGACTGAGCACTGGTACAGCTTTGCCAGAGAATTTGTGGAGTTTCCTTCTCTAGAGATACTGAGGAATAGCCTGGACACAACCCTGAGCAATGTGCTCTGGGGGATCCTGCTTGAACAGGTCAACTGGACTGGATGACCTGCAGCAGTCCCTCCCAAACCTGACCTTTCTTTATTTCTGTGATTCTGTGTCCTCAGTTTTGCTCTAGATGCTCTAGTCATGTGAAGTAGAGATTATCCAATAAGTTTTCCTCTCTTTGCTTATGGTTGACTCAAGCACCAGTTCTTTTCACAGTGTCTGGCTTGTGATGCAGACAGAAGGCTGCCCAGCAGCAACCCTTGCAGTCCTCTTTAATGTGCACTCCTCATCAGCTACATGCTTTATTCAAACACCCAGCAAAGAAGATGAAAGAAAACACAGGCCACAATGATTCACACAGATTATAAAATATCTGCTCTATAATCAGTGGAAAACAATTTGCCTGCCTCATCAATGACATTACTCCCATTTATGTAGAAAAATAAAGCGCGTGAAAAATTAGTTTCAACCTTGACAACATCTACTTCTACTTACTATAGAGCAGCCACTGGAAATGCAGTGCAATTAGCAAATAGCTGCCTGCAATCTAAAGGCATATGTGTGAAGACATGGATGTGTGTTGCATTCCTGAGCATCACCTGATTGGCCCCTGAACAGTGAGACCTGCTAGGGAAGGCTGTGGGGAAGAAAAAGAGAGACATAAATGATGTGATATGTCATTCTTGTGACATAAAGCACCAGCCACTCTAAACTAAAGAGAAGGAAACTTTTCTGTTATGGAAAATGGATGGTGTTATATTTTATATTTAAAATACCATGGAAGTTTATGAACTCATTATCAACATTACACAAAGAGGTATGTGCTTTATGAGGTGTTCTTTTACACTCTATTCCCTCACACTGAGTGCCAAGAGGCAAACAGAAATTGGGGCAGGTAGGGGATATGCATTTGTTTTATGTTTTACCTAGGGGAGAGGGAAATGAAAACTCTCTTTAAATTCTTGAAATATTTACATCTTTAGAAAATCACCCTGAAGGAGGTCTTCATTTATGTACAACAGAAAAATAATCCCTTTACCTAGAACTCTGCCGTGACCTATAAAAAACACTGAACAACATTTTGCTGTTAGCATTGCATAGCTTTAAAAAAGTTTCTTCGTCTGTTAAAGCCGGAATTTTTGTTAAAATCTTGGAAAGCTCAAACTCTACCTCAAATTAAATGTATTGGAAGGAAACAAAATGGAGGAGGGAACTTATCCAATAAACATCAGTGATGGGTGCTAATATATTCTTTGAAAGCTACACAGAGTTTATTACATCAGGGAAGATTGATACATTCCAGACAGGACAATCAAGAAGTTATTCACAGACAAGTTGACAGCACCAAGTTTTTGTTCATTTCTTTGGAATAAGAAAATAATTATCTATTCACTTATTCCTTGTTTTCCTCCTTCTGTATGAAAATAAGAAGCTTACAAACCCATTTAATGTCTCTGACTTTCTGTACTACCTCCTTCCACTGATTTTTCAGCAGAGATACAAAATGGAACTTATTCAATTATTGTACCTTAGTATCAGATTAAATAATCATGCAAATGTCTCTGCTATTTTATTAGTATTCAAATCAGCTAAGTTAATGGATAAGTGATGGGGGTTTTTTATCATTCAATCTACATTTGTGAATACGTAACTTGCTCAGAGGACAAAAATTAAAGCTGTTTGTAAATCTTTCTATATAATTTTCATAGGGAGCAATATTTTCATGGTTACTCTGAAAGCTGAAGCATATTTTTATTTTTGCTCAGCCTCCTTGTGGGGCTGTCCAGCTGTCCTTGTTACAGCAGAGATAATTTGGTAGAAATATCTTTAGTTTGCCATGTTTGCTGTAGGTTGACTACTGTATTAGCTTTCAATTAAATTGCTGCTAGATTTTAAGTGTATGACAGTTTAGCATCTAATTTATTACTTCAAAAGAGACATTTTTTCCTAAATTATCAAATGTAAATAATTTAATACAATATCCTCAAATGTAATTTTTAGGATGTAAATAGGTTAAATAAGTATTTAATTGTAACATTTTGAAAAATTAAATCAATTTTTTTTGCTACTTTTCTGAAATAGAAAGGTTTTTCCATTGGTTCCAATAGGTTTTGAATCAAGATCTCCACATAACTTCTGAATTCAGAAGTCTTTGTAGTTTTACAGTTAGTGTTGACTCAGAAGAAATTATGTCTTTCCCAACGTGGTATTATTTTACAGTGAAAAAAATTCTTATCTGAAATTTCTCACTTTCTCTTATAGAAAAGTTTTTTTATAGATACATTAATAACAAAAAGGAGGGGCAAGGAAAACCTCCACTCTTTATTGGATGAGAGGGTGGAATATCGCCACCAAAGTCAAGGAAAAGGCTGAGGTAGTTAATGCCTTCTTTGCCTCATTCTTTAATAGTAAGACTGGTTATTCTCAGGGCAGCTGGCCTCCTGAGCTGGTAGACAGGGATGGGGAGCAGAATGGATCCACTGAAACCCAGGAGGAGGTAGTTAGTGACCTGCTGTGTCACCAAGATGCTCACATATCTACGTGGTCAGGTGGAATTCTTCCTAGGATGAAGAGGGAGCTAGTGGGAAAGCTTGTTAAGGTGCTTTCCATAATTTATCATCCATCCTGGCTATATGGAGAGGTCCAACATGACTAAAAGTTGGCCAGTGTGGCACCCATCCATGAGAAGGGCTGGATGGAGGATTTGGGGAACTACAGGCCTGAAAGCCTGACGTCAGTACCTAGCAAGGTTATGGAACAGATTTTGATCTTAAAGGTCTCTTCCAAACTTGAAGATGCTATGATTCCATGATTCCATTCTATAAAAAGTTTGGAATTTCTATATAGACTTTTATATAGAGTTTTCACTCAAACCAAGTTGCAAGGAGCCTAAGACATGAAAAAGATTTGAAAAGAATACTTACAAAATGTTTCCTTCATCAGTTCCAAGATTATGTAATGTGCTCTTCCTCTTCTCCCATAAAACGAGATTTTGAGCATTGCTGCTACATAATGCTGGATTTTCCCTCAACTCTATTAGAAATGGGTCAATAGCTTCTGGCAAATATTTAACTTGTGTTTTAAGTTGTATATATCCCTCAAATGCTTTTTGGAAATAAACATAGTCTCTTCACAATGTGAGGCAGTAATTTTATAGTTCATGTAAGCTGTCTTCTCTCAGACTGCTCTGTGTCAACAACAGTGGAAAAAATGTGGTTCAGCTTAAGAATGAATATTTTAGACAATAGCAATATTTTCCTTTCAGGAATACTTTCATTCACCATACCTCTTTGTCTTGATGCTCTGTTGTTTTCCTCAACCCATGTGACCTAAGAGCATACAAGCGGGTGTCTTAATGGGCTGGCAGATATTTTCACAGATATTTATGGTGGATGCCACTGAAGTGTGAGTGCATCACTCCTGTTAATATCAGGCTGCAATTCTCCATAATGAAGGAAGTGAATTATCAGGGATTTTTCTAAATATTTAAGTGTGCTTATAATCAGATGTGGCTTGCTGGCAAGGTTGACTTTCCCCTTGCTGGCAAAGGGGCTTTGTAAATTTGGCATGGTGTGCCATAGAGAGCAGCAGGAGGGCCCCTCATGGAGATTCATGGGCTTAGTAAAGGGGCTGAAGGGCTCCTACATCTCTAGTTCTAGACTGAATTTGAAAAATTCAGCTTGACAGACCATGGGATCCCTACCCTGATGGATTTAGTTTATCAGCGTTTGTCCATTTACGAATGTGGTAAACATATTGCACCAGATAGGAAACATGGATTTGTTCTGGCATGTCTGTTCATGAAAACCAGTAAATATGTATTAGAAATTACAGATGAACCAGACCAATATAGGAAGAAATTTTGTATGGATATCAGCCACCAGATTATATTGTCGTCCAAGAGAAAAATTAGAAGAAAATTGAACAGAAGATAATATTATAAAAGATAACTTTTTCCTTCAAATTATGTGACATTCACTGGAGATGCATAGGACTTACTTTCCAAAAAGCCATTTGTTCTTTTGAGCATGTCTGCTTAACACAGCACTTTGCTTTTCAGGCAGCACTTTCCAAATGACACTCAATCACAATGCATCCAGGTAAAATAGTTAACAAACTCACATTTCCACATGAAATAATATGAGCAAGAAATTGTGAAACACATAGCATTACATATTTTTGCCTTAATTATATTAATGTCATCAAAATATTTTTTATCATCATTATCAGATTCCCTTTCAGAAGGTGATGTGACATTCTTTTCAACTCACTCTGCATGCCCCAAAAAGTGAGGTGAGGGACAGTATAGTATGACTAACTTAAAAAGTGAAACTTTAGTACAGAAATGAGGTCAAAGTTTCAAGAAATTACTTTGGGAAGCATCTTTTGCTCTCAGTTGGGTTTAGATATACAAAGGGATAAGTCAAGATGTCTCATATCTACAGTGCAAAGTTAGATAAAAGGAGTCCCGAGGTGAGAGGTAAAGGATTTATGTTTTGTATTTTGATAGCTTAGACTAATCACATATTGAGTGGCTTTCACAAAAATAGAAAGATTTTCTCAGGACATATCATGGCAAAATTGCTCCCATCTATTAGAGAGAGGAGAAATTCAAACTGGGCAACAGTGCTGGGGACGTCCTCCAAACAATATTTCATTATTCTCTTTTAATGTATTATAGAGGAACTAAGACTAAATCAAGACAAATGTTAAAGGACAATTTACAGCAGGAGAAAGACTTCATGATTATAGCACCAGTCTACAGGTAGACAACATAATTGTATCCTTTGGAAACCTAACACAGTTTAACTATTGTCGTATTTAATATTTGTTCCTAATAGAAAAAAGTAAGTTTATGCATGTGTATTAGTGAACCCCATAGTAGGAAAACAGAACTAACTTGAATAACACTGCACATTAGCAGTGTAATTTTTTTGTTAGTTTTGTAAATTTCAAAAGAATGCACAACACACATTTACATAATTTGCTTCATTACGTCTGTATTTGCTTGATTTAACAGAGAATTAGAGGCATGGAACACCTCTCTTACAAGGAAATACTGGGAGAAATGGGTTTGTTCAGCTTTGGGGTTACCTAATTGGAGCCTTCCAGGAGAGAAGAGAACCTCTACAAGGAAGACTTTTCACAAGAACATGTAGTGACAGGACAGTAAGGGATAGATTCAAACTAAAAGAGAGTAGGTCAGTATCAGATATTAGAAAGAAGTTCTTTGCTGTGGGAGTGGTGAGGATCTGGAATATTCCCTAGGGATACCCTGTCCCTGGAAGGGTTCAAGGCCAGGTTGGATGGGGTCTGAGCAACCTGCTCTGGTAGAAGGTGTCCCTGCCCATGGCAGAGAGTTAGAACTACACTTTCCAACCCAAACCATTTTATGATGGTCCACACACAGTTATATTTTTCCTGTGCTCCCAGTAAGGTGTAATTCTTTCAATACACCAAACTTTGTGTTTAAGCTCCAGTGATTGAAAAGGCTAAATTAAAATGGACTGCAGTTAGAATTTATGCCTCTTTCCTGTAAGCACTCTGAGATTCTTTACCTATAAAACACATTTTCTTCATTTTTTAGAGATCCTCTTCCTCATTGAAGGAAAGTACAGCAATTCCAAATAGCAGTCAGTAGACCATTCTTTGGTTTTTTGTTCATGTTGTTGGTTTTGGTTTTTTATTATATCTCATCTGTATGATGGGAATTTTGGCTGAAGAAAATTACCAGTTAAGTTCAAATCTACCATAAGAGACTCCTGATTCCATTCAGAAACTATTCAGCTTACCAATTTTCATTTTCTTGTCATGTTGTACATCACTTTTAAGCATAGTGTTTTAAAACACTTCCAGTTCATTCCAAAAAGACTGGATGACTGTCTTTCAGCTTAATCTCAAGTGTCTTCATAAACTCTTTCTGTTTCTTTTACCTCTTATTACTGAACAGAAGTCTTTTAGCAAAGTTCTTGTGAACAATGTAGCTCTTGAAGAAGATCCTAAAATTCTCTTCTAAAGTTCAAGGGAGGAAAAAACCCCACATAATAATCCTATTTGGTGTTCATACTGCAGAGACACACAGCTTCAGACCACAATGAGAAATAACATTAAATTATTTTAAAAAAGTAAACCCAAAAACCAAAAAACCCAAAATAACTCACAGCAAGGACTTCAAGTATATAGTAACAGCTCACTCTTTCTCTTACTATTTTGAGTTACTGGTTAGAATCAAAAAATAATTAGTTCTATTTAAACATGTGCCCTTTGTGTGTCCATGTACAGAATTCGCTGGTAATGGTGATTACAGATCCAATCAGCCATTGCTGATAGTTCAGAAAGACAACAGGAAAAATATCCTGGTCTAAAGATGCGACTTTTGATTTTTGTGCACATGTGTATTTATTTATCTTTAAAAATTATTTATATTCAACACATCCTTACCTGTTGAGACTGGGAGACAAAGGCTGAATAAATTCCATATAATAACAAAAGATTAATTTCATGCTGTCTAACTAAACTTTATAAATTCTGCCCTTCTCTGTAAGTGAACAATTTAAAATCTATGCCTGTGGCCCACAATTACCAACACTTGGCCATGTTTCACAAATACATCTCCTGACGCCTGCCTGGCTTTCAGTAATTATTGATGACTCACAACTTGCCACACTAAAATGAGAGTCTTTGTTTACAGGTTATCTCCCTCTTCCTTCTTCAGTCTTGCTCAGAACATGCTAGAAATATTTAGGACTCCCAAAGGGTTTTATCAGGAAACAAATTTACAAGACTCTCAGTGCTGCAAAAAATACAGCAGTTTCACTGGTAATGTTACAAAATATCTAATAACTACTGCATGGTCATACCTTCGGGCTTTTAAATGTAAAAGCAGAAATTAGAAGATAACTAGCTTAACTCACCTTTAGGATAATGTCCCTCCTCTGGCATAAAAAGATAAGATTAGCTAATAGGAAAAAAAGAAAGAAAATTGTCTTGCAGAACTTTGCCAAACAACCTGGCATGAACACCTTCCTTTGCCCTCAGACATTAATGTGTTTGATAGGAATCACGACTTTGACTTTCCAGATCTTTTCCAACCATCCTGGCCACTGCCCCTCAGGTAAAGCAACACTGACTGTAGTGAAAGAGTAACAGCAAACCCTGCTGTGACCTGGCCACAGTGAGCCCCAAAATACGAGCTCATGAAATGAAGGCTTTGCCAAGTGCCAAGCTGATTACCATAACAGAGCTAAGTCATTTTGTTGGAAGCCTCTTAAAAGAATGAAGGAAAAGCAATTATCAGCCAGCAGAAAGTGAAGAGACATTATGAAAAGCAAGGTCAAGCATTGTTTCAATTTGTAGAAATTGAATAGGCAAAGGATAAACACTGTTCCACACACAGCACGCCGGGATACAGCTTTTTCTACACTTTTGGTTGGGTTTTGTGATGCAGAAATACATGTTCAGCAACTCCCTAATGCATCCTGTTCTTTCCAGTGTTTCCTATGACTTGTACAACTGAGTCTGTGTCTACATCAGTCTCCCAGAAACACAACAGCAGCAGCTCCTGATAAAAACTGGTCTCAATGGCAAAACTGCTGTTGCTGTGGCATTGCCATCCATCTTATCCACGCCTCAGGGGTTTTGCTGTACATTCACTCAAGCCTGGCCCCTTAGACTGAATCTCCTGGTCGCTGACATGCATTATACATGCTCTTAGGCTGTGCCTTTTTTCCCACTGGGGGATCCTAGACTTCTAAAACTGCTGCACAACAGAACCTAAAGTGCTCTGAGTGAAGACAACAGACTCACTCAAAACCCACCTTCCCTAACTACACTGAAATATGCACTCTTTGAGGACGGCTCTTCAGTTTCCTTCAGATGGTGCATTTCTGAGAATGTGAGACAAGCTGTCCATTGTCTGTCTTTCTGTGTGAATATTACAATTATAACTAAAAGTTACATACAATGTGTGGGACAGAGGGAGATAAAATTCCTTATATCCTCCCCATTTTACATTCCTTTGCAGGAAAAATCACTATAAGTTGCTAAGACAGTTAGTTGTACAAACCTTAACAATTACTCTTATATAGATAGTCTGTAATATCTTTTACTTGAATAAAGCAGAATATATTATTACTGGAGAGAAGAATGACGCATTTTCTTTCTAGTCCATTTTAGTTAAAAATAAACAAAAAAACCCCCGCAGGCAGCTATAACAGAAAGAGTGTTTAAATATCATAAACATATTAGCTGGTATCCTGCAAGGCAGACAGTATTTTCCATGACATTCACAGACAGCAATATGCCAAAGTAGCTTGCATCAAGTAAGTGTCTGAGTGGGAGGCAGAGCAATAATGCTATAAACATATGCCTGTGCTCTTGCTGCGGGGTTGTCCTTCTCACAAAACAGGACCAATTTCTCTGAACCCTCACTGTCTTCACACAAGTAACCACCATCAGGAAACTCATCTTTCCAACTCATAGCCAAAAGATGTAGAAATATCTACATTGCTCCTTGGTGAAATAAGGTGTTGTGGGCCCTAGGAGAAACAAGGAAGGAAGCATGAGCAACAAGAGGGATTACCAGTCATGGTGATCATTGCAGGGAAATATGTTTTCAGTTCCAGTTTCACTTTTTTCTTTACTCTGTGATTGAAATGGAAATGCCTCTGCTACGTTGGTGGGTGAGGAAATACTTTATTGTAGCTGCATAATGATTGCCATCCTTTTTTTTTTTCTCTTTCCCAAACTGCTAGGAAATCCTTTCAGACAAACAGAAAGAAAGAGGAAAAAATAATGAGTGTTGAACACTGAAAACAAGGACAATGCTTTTTTGATCGAGTAGAGTAATTCCATACTTTAAATCAAGTTTCTCCATTCAATGCAGACTTCAATGCAGACTTCAATGCAGGTGCAGAAAGCAGTGCCTGCCCTACTTCTAAGCATAGCTCTTTTTGGTATAAAATCTGACAGAAAATCCCTACAGACTGTGTGACTGTGACATTATAATCATTAAATTCAAAATCCTATGAAGATAAAAATACTAGAGCAGTCTATCCAAAATAGTCACCCAGGTACCCTAGTAGAAAGCTTGAGCTTCAAACAAGGAAAATAGAATAGAGTACTGTGAAATAGAGTCTGAGCTTTTGCCCCCAGTTCATCATAATAAAAAAAAAATATGGGAAATGGATGGAAATTCTAGACTTTATCTTTGGGGAGATTAAACGAGCTTTGAAGATGGCACACAGACTACTCTGTGGAGATGCAATTTACTGAGTAAAACTCCTGAGTTTTAAAGCTTGATGCTAATAACTTATAAGGGCTTTTACGTACTACTCAGGGAGTTACCCTTTACAAGATGACTGAAACCAAAAGCGGGTCTGCTATTTGTAGATGACCACAGAAAAGAAGTTTGAAAGCAAAGATGCTTATGCTGTGTCCTGTTTCAGAGGCAAATGCAATTAGAGAATGCTGCCGGCAGCAGAAGACACCCAACATGGAGACATGTATTTAATACGGTGGCAAGAAGAGTTTGACATTCTTCATAGCCATTACAGGAACTCTGTTTTTATCTTCATCCCTGTTGAAAGCTGTCCTAGAGCAGAGGAGAGCAAGCAGGCTAGGAAAGACTGTCTGCAACCTGCCCATCCCTCTCCATCTTTGTTAAAAACCCTGCAATCTGCTAATATTAGGGAGTTAGTTGCAAACACAGAGACAGAGATCAACAGAGCAAAGGAGCAGTTCAAAATGCTTTAGGTAAACTCAGGTAAGATAGAGAGGCCCTAAGATTTTCTGAATGAATTCAATGTGATGAAATGATGTGATGAAGTAATTCAATTACAAGCTATTGTAAGGCACTGAAGTTATTGATAGGTAGACTAATAGGATTTGAAGAGAAAACAATTTTAATTTGTGGTAGAGATTGCATATTTCAAACTCAACCTGATTTCTGAATATCCATGAAGTTGTCATGTATTACCTCTTAGGTTAAAAATTAGGGAATAAATTAACTATGATTGTTTTCTTGCTTGTTAAAAAAGAGAAACATTTTAATTCTTACATTCAGTCACTGATGCTGACACATTCAGGTAAATATAAAGACTATGGTTACCTTTTTTTGCAGCTTTTAGGGCATATTTATATAAGCTACCCAGAGAACATAATAATTTGTCAGGGCTTCATTTTCTTCATGGTTTCACTCAATGCTGGTGTATGCAACATGAAATCTGAGAAATCCTTGCAACTTGGCAATAGCTTCCATATCTAACTACTGAACAATGATTTTACCTTTTATAAAAAAAGAAATTACTTCAGAAATAGTCTATGCAGCAAGTAGTGGATTTTACAATGTTTCTGTTTGTATCAGAATTCACTTTCAAATCCAAATCTCAATGTAAAATAATAGAAAATAGATAAAAATTTGGCAAAAAAAAGTGGTGGGCTGCAGAAAGAAAATAGAATACTTCCTACACTTTGATCAATTTCATTATGTCTGTTGCCTATTTCAACAAACTAAGTGTCATTGATGCATTTATTAGTAGGAAAAGCATTTCAATACAGCTGGCAAACAATCAGCCTCTTGCAGCATCTCTGGACAATTTTAACACATTTCAGAGGTATTAATGAAAACTTAGTCTTCCTTTGTATGCATAGGGATGGGCATTCCAGAGGCGATGTCCAGATTTGCTTTTAAAAAGCTTAGGTAAATCTCTTCGTCATCCAGACTAAAGACTCATGTCTGTGGTGTGGAAGATGTACATACAGTTTTTTGTGTTATAGCCACAAAGTTTAGAGTTATCATTACCTATGGTGCATCCTTTGGAATAAAGTCATCTGGGCTGGAAGAAAAGTTGGAAGAAAAGAGAGCTAGCTTGATTAAGAAAGTTTTTATATTTCCTGTCATAATAAGAGAAGAAAATGTAATTGAAATCAAATTTCACCTAATTTTTCTAAATGGAAATAAGAAAGTAGTTCACATTCTCCACTAATTCATGGACAAAGAGTTATTTATTCATTAAATACAAGGCAGAATGTATCAGAGTGAAGTATTCAATCAGAAATACTGGGGGACTGCATTAAAAAACTTCTTAGATCTCACTGTTATGTAAGACTTTGATATTTTTTATGACTGCACCAATTTTACATATGAGAAATCAGTGTACAGCTGGTGCTATTACCACATTACACCAGATTCGAGTAACTTTTTAGTCTTTTCCCTGGACTACCCATTATCATCATTTTATCCCAATTTAATGAAGCTCAGGACTCCTTTCAACTTCTTCCAAATAATCTTCAAAAACATTTTTATCTGGACAGAGGGAGATGGCATTGCTGTTCAAACTGGCTCATTAAGTTGGCATCTTGACAAGGTGGTGGGTGAGAGGACTACTGAGGTGGGTTTACATCTAGCCAGTTTAGCTCTTGCTCTGCACTGCCATGCTTTCCCATCTCCAATTAAATCTGAGTCTGGACTTGCTCTCAAGAGTCACCTCTGGATAATGGGTAAGGTTAGCTCACAGGCTTCCATCTCACCCATGAGACCACTTTGTTTCTATGCCTGCACTGCTGCTGACCCCACTGAGGAAAATTAGGCTGTCTTTGAGGATGTACAGGTGAAACGCTTCTGCAGTCTGGAAGCAGCTCATCAGGATGCAGGTTACCATGGGTGCTTGCTGTGCCTCCAAATTGGTACTGATTGTTCAGCCTTCCATGAGGCAGCCCGGAAAAAAATCACAAGATGCAGCAACCAGGTCTGAGTTAAAACTGCTGGCGCATTTCTTCAAGTGCTTCAGCCAGCACCGGGTTGCACCCTAAAAGTTCAACACTGTGAGGGATGTGGCCATGAACCTGATTGCCTGCTTTAAATAGTGCTGCTGAAATAAGATGGACTATGCACAGGCTTAGAGATACATGTTTCTTAGATAACTTGCTGTAAATTATCACAATAAAATGTGTGGAAGTGCACACACTCATTAAAAAGAAATTTTCCATATGGGCTTCCGTATGCATACATATCCATATAATATATCTGAATTTATAAACTACAGCATCTGCAGAATGGGGAAAAATATTATTTACCTCTTGCCAATGCATTTTTTTCTCCCACCCCCAGGCCAAATGACTTTAAATGACTGCATTTATTATTTTAGAGAGCATGGAAATGAACTATTCCACTATTCTGACCCTGATCAGAGTTGCAAACACTGCTGAGAGAAACTAGCAAAAATTCTTCTCTGATCTATGTAGGCCAAAACATGCATGTATTTGTGCTTCATCTTTTCACTGAAGCCCATACAAACCCCAAACTATTGAGTAGCCCAAGTACCTGCTCAAGAGCTTGGCTTTGGAAATATTGGACATAATTTCCTCCAGTGTAACATTATTAATTTTCTTGGTAGTGCAACATCAGCAGAATCCAAAAGTCAGCTCAGATCTGGGACCTGTGAGCTGGCACTGCATCATATTGGTTTAAATACTGCCTCTTGGGCTTTCAGTTTCCTCCTCTCCCTGTAGGCTTCAACATTAAATAATGTTGTACAGGAAATTTATACCAAAGTGAAACAATATAAAATGATAAATGTATTAGATATGGTGTTTACTGTCTCAGATGTTAAGCTAAGCTTACAAATATAGTATATATGCCTACTTATGTCTTTTTACTGTTCTGTCAGAAATGTGCAGAAAATTCAAACTAATCTAAGCAAATGAAAAATATTTCTGCCAATTCACAGTGCAAGTGAACCTTTTCAGCTTCATTTAACTTCTTCTACAAACCAAAAGCAATTTTCAGAGGAGATAAATGATTTTCACTGCAGGAATGCCAAAGCTTCTCTGATAAAATGAGCAACATTTGCTGGAGACTAGTGTACAAAAAAAAAAAAAAAAGCTGTTTATTCTAGCACAGAAATTATCAATTTAAACACCTTTTCACAGATTAAAATGGAAACCATTTCATATATTTATGAGAAAAGATTGTGAGAGATAAGTTTGGTACTGGGCTGACAAAATAATGTGACAGTTTTTAGAAACATTTCCTGAGTGTTAAAGGTACATAAAAAATAGAGTAGTCATATGGGAAAGCTGTTCCTTCACTTACACACCACCAGCAGAGAGAAGGAAGACAGTGGAAAGCACCATGTCCCAAACAGACTCTTTACCTGAAGCTTTTCAGCAAAAAAGGACAGACAGTTCACAGGAAGGGAGATGGGTTCACAGTGCATCCAGCAGATCAGAACCAAAAAACCATAGAGTTTGTACATTATGATGCCTTATAATTTGTGAGGAGGAAGGATAGAAGTCCCTATTTCACTTGAAAACTACAAGACTTCATGCTGGTTTTTATTTAATTTTTTTAAAACTTTAAACCCTAAATTCAATCTTGATATTGTTATTTTGTTACTTTTAGTTAAAAATGCTATTTTGATTCCAGTGAAAACACCAGTTGACTAATTACTTTAAATGTAAGAGATATTACTGGTGTTTTTTATGTGTATGAAAACCTGATTTATGCATTTAATTTTGCTGTTATTAGCCAAAGTAGTAATTTTGATCTCACTATAGTAGTACAGATTGACCTCTAAAAAAAAGTAATTTTGCATTCTTATAAGCAGAGAAATCTCAATTACAGGTCCTCGGACTTCGCAATGATGGTGATTACAAGAGTGAAGAGTGCTTCTGATTGATGATAAACACATATATTGTAATTTCCTTTCAAACATTATATAGAACACACTCATTCACTAAGTTGCTCAGCAAGGAAAAAGACATTTGCCTTTCCCTAATAAAACATGGCACAGGGAAAAGACTGTGAGTTTCAGAAAATAATGCAAAGAGTAGTTTGAACACTGGATCATTTCCCTTTTTAAAAAGACTCTGATTTCTCATTTCACTTGGCATAAGCATAGTTTCTTAGCTCATACTCAGATTACATCAAATCCTTTCAAAATTAGCCTAACAGTGTTATTATTATTCAATGGAGGACAAATGTGATGCTAAAAGAAAGTTGCAGGAGTTGTTATTATTGTTATTATTATTAATAACCATATCCTGCAATACACTCCAGGAGTCCTAGGAATTACTGAATCCTATTTTACACTCTAATATGGAGTTATACTCACCTCATGTTTTCTCCTCCCACACATTTTTGGCTTAAGTGGCTCTCATATACAAAAATTACAAAGAACTTTGTTTTGCTTAGGCCATTTACCAAGCACAATGTCCTACTCCTGGGATGACACAACCAAAGAGCCCAGTACAAGCTGGGATCTGTGTGGTTGGGAGCAGCCTGGCTGAGCTGGGGGACAACAAGCTGAGCCTGAAGCACCAGAGCAACATAGCTGCAGCAACAAAGGCAAACTGGATCCTGGGCTGCATCCACAGGGCATTGGTGGCAGAGATCCTCTCTACTCAGTACTCCTGGAGTTCAGTCCAGATTCTCCAAATTTCAAATAAGATACAGAAAAGAGAAGGTACAGAGAAAAGCTGTGAGGATGATTAGAGGGCTGGAGTACGTGCCCCATAACAAAAGACTTGAAGGAGTGATGTATTTCATCCCTGAAGAAAGGAGTGGGGACCTCACAGTACTTAAAGTGTTCCAGCAGTTAAAGGATGACTACAAAATGGAGAGAGGTTTTCCTTCCATGAGGAGCTGCATGGAGAAGCATCTCCTTGTGGAAGGAAAAGGGGCAACAAGCACAATTTGTACTGAGAGAGGTTTCTTGACATGAGAAAATGTTTCTGCAGTGACACAATCAGTTTCTGAAACACCCTCCCCAGGGATGAGGTAGAGCCGCACCACTGGAGGTTTCAAGGTGCTGCAGGACTGGGTGATACAAAATCTCATCTAGGTTCTCTTTCCCATGAAGGATTTGTGGGCCAGATGATCTTCTGGGGTCATTTCCAGCCTGGGCTGTTTTATGATTCTGTAAGTCATTTCTTTCCTGAAGGCCTAAGAGTAACTACGGTGCATAATAAGGGGCTGAATCAGAACCACAGAAAGATTGGAGTTGGAAAGCACCTCTGAAGGTTATCTATGCCAAACTGATATTGAAGGCAGGGCTAACACCAGGTATCTCAGAACTTTTTATAGGTAAGGTTTGAGAACCTCAAAAAAAGCAACTTACGTTGCCTCACCATGTTAAACTAGAGCACTCCATTGTTTTTCCTCTTACAACTAAAGGGGATTTCTTTTGCTGTAGCTTGTGACCACTCACTATTGCAGTGTGTATCTCTGAGAAGACAGTGGCTTCATCTTCTCAACAACTCCTTTCTAGGTGCACAAAGACAGTAAGTAACAATCCCTGGCAACACTTTAGGACTAAGAAACCCAGCTCCTGCAGCTTCTGTTTGTAAGATGTATACACCATGCCCCTAAACATGCTGGTGCATGTGTGCTGGACTCTCTTGTTTGTTGATATTCTGCTTGTACTGAGGAGGGGAGATCAATAACAGGATGTACATAAAGCCTCAGCACAGTGCCAGGCTAATCCCTTACCTCAGGCTGCTGCTTAGGCTGCAGTCAGTGCAGCCCAATGTGCTTTTAGCTCTCCTTGCAGGAGCACGCTGCTGGCTTGTGCTCAGTGGCACAAACAGATTCAACTTTTCTGGCTTGAATAGTACAGTTGCAGTCATAATCATATTTAGGACCTGCCAGTAGGGCAAAAAAAAGCTGATTTAGAGCTAGTTTAGTGTTTTCAAAAGTAGAAGTCATGGAGCATACATTTAGCCCAAGTTTCAAGCAACAGTGGCTTGAAGACAACATCACTTCCTCGGTAAAAATGTGTGGAGAAAGGCAGCACGAGTGATCTGGATGACGGACAGCCTCTTGGGAAAGCACCACACTATGTGGTAATCAACACTGAGAGTGCTGAGGGCTGCTGTTGAGGCACACTGAGCAAAGTCAGACAGTTCCTGTTTCCTGCCTTGACAAGCTCATTCAATTCACCTCCTTGCCCCAAGGCAGGCTCAGCTGCTGCTGACTTGGCTAATGTTTGTCTCACCCACAGTCAAAAACCTCCCACCTGGCAGGTTCTCCAGGTAGCTCTGTCCTTGCTACCTACCCTTACAGTTAGAAACAAATCCTGATATCTAACTTGATACTGAGCTGTCATTTTAGCCTTCCAGAAAAAGATAACAGGGACATCTGTAAGATGTGATTTAGGAGCAGCTGGCCCTGCCTTAGACCAGCTTACACAGACTAAGTGACATCTTGGGGGCCTTTCCAGCTCCATGTGCCATGCTTTCTCTGGTTATCTTGCTGCTTTCAGGAAAATTATTTGACAGCTAAACCATCTGAAAGTTGTCTTTCAACACGAGGCTGGAGGGAGTACTAAAAGATGACAGTGAGGCAAATGCCATACTGGTGCAACTAAGGTTAAAAACATGTTATAACAGTGACCTTCGTAGGATACGATTTTATATCCCCCTAGATACTGCACCAGTTCAATGGTGGGTGATCTGATCTTAAAAAAAAAGAAATAGTTTGAACTTATATAGCAAATTATGCATAGAAAACACAGTTTTAGCAAGCCAATGTGGGGTTTTTTTCTTTTTTTTTTTAATCTAAAAACAACTCTACAGTTTACGCAGAAAGAGTGCATTAGTCATAAAAGCATTTTAGAGGAAAGAATGTAGTGGTGTCTCTAGTCTAACAGAGAAAATCTAGTTTCAATATTTTTGGAGCTTTATTGCTGCCTTTCAACAAAGTTCATAAAATTGGATTTATCTCCACCTAAACTCCTGCTAGATCATATGGACTGTAGCTACAAGTTAAATTCTTGCTGAATTTTGAACTAAACTCAGAGAATCTCACTGAGCACTCAGTTAGAAAGACTTTAAATCAAATAACATATTCTTCTTTCTCTTAGCTCCCTATTAGAAACTTAAAATGTTTATTTTCCTTCACAAAATCAATATTACATACACAGTAATATCCCTGTTTGATTTCTCAGACTTGCAATGGATGGTATAACAGACTGCAAACACAGTTCCTTTTATTTTTACACTAATTACAAACCATCTAGGAGATGAAGATGGTGAATGACCAGTGAATTTGAACGCTACCCTCTTTTCTGTTTTTCAGTGGCCACATGCCACCAGACACACAGAGACACTGAAGAACTGCAAGTGAGGATGAATGAGATGTGCAAAGAAATCCTTTGTGCATCTGAAATTTAGGGTTTTACACAGACTTCAGTGCCACATTAGCAGAATACTAGTATTTCCTTTGTTCTCACCTTTCCTTCCTTCAGCTGCTTAAATGGGTGAAACCTTGTGGGTAGAAATTGGCTGCTCATCTATATTTACATATATTTGGCAGGCAATGATGCTTATGTAGGAAGAAAGAGCAGTTGCAGGTGGCAATTCACCTGCCCTGTGGTAAAAAAAAATCCCAGTGCCTAAAAATCCCACTGAGCACACTGCCAAGACTGTCTAGATGTACAATGGTCAAGTGGAGCCATCACCCTGCTCAGGCACATGAGGCAGGCCAAAAGGCCTTCAAATAAAACAAAGGATCATGCCTCCTATGATGTAGGCCTACTGGCATCTGTTCCTCAAATTCTTTTCCAAATAATGTTGCAGTGCAACAATGAACATGGAGATGGAGGCACCAGTGCACAACTTTCTTGATCACAGCTCCCATTTCACAGTCTTAATTGCTACTTAGGAGGCCCTGTGTATCTCAGTTGCCTTAGAAAGATATTGGTTGGTACAATTTAAATTAATTAAGCAACATTAAACATTCATAGCCAGGATTTTTAATATTGTAGTCTTAAAACAGGGATTGCACTAACAGGTTTTTTTAAACTGCTAAGAAGTCAGTGCAGGATGCAAGACCTTGATAATGACTCTCTTACTCAGCTACCAGATTGTTCATACTGCAGTCTGTCAGAGCAGATTGCCAGTGCCAACCAGATATTGAAAGTTCAATTTGATTTATAGATTTCTTCTAGGCAGCAAAAAAAGCCAGTATGCTTTCTGTGCTTCAGCATGCACAAAGGGCAGAAAGTAAGAGAATCACAAGACAAGCCTTAAAATCTGTATAATTTTGCAATCTTTCTCTGTTTAAGAATTGCATAACAAGAAGTTGATATTTCAGAGCTAGTATATGACACACTAATAACAAGTTGGCAAGTAAAAAAGTAACTTTATGTCATGTAAATGCAATACCAAAAGCAGAAATAGATTTTTCTAAACCAAGTCATGTTGAAGTCTACATGCTTAAGTGAGTAATGAACTACTTCATTCTGAGGGCACAGGTTATTTTGGAAACTACAATAGTTTGCATTTAAATTATCTTTAAGCAGATAGTCTTGATGTTCTTTACAATTAGTAGCAAACTGTAAATACCTTATCAGGACAGTTAAATGATAATTAGATCCCTTTAAAAAATATCTAAATTAAAGGCCAAGAAAGGTTAGATTAATTTCTTGTTTATGCTCAAAGGCAAAAGTTGAAACAGCAGATGAAGGATTGATCAGATAAGTGGAAGGAAACCTATTAAGTACTTGAAATTTAGGAAAGTTTATGTGAAGACTGGATCCAAAGTCCACCTACCCTTGTAAGAACAGAAATTTTAACAGACCCTTGTCATAGTCTTGCTTTTCCACTTGTGTTGAAGTGTCATTTAATTTGAACACACTCAATGGTCTTTTCTTTAGCTTTTTTTCATCCAAATCTCCAGCCCACTCCTTTTTTTTCACTGATCAGACAAATAGAGTACTGGATACATATCTGTTGATGGCTTAAGGAGTTTTGCTGGTGCACCCACCCCTATGTAAGTGTTCTAGTTATCTGAACCTTGCTTAAAATGAAATTTCAAAATTTCACAATTTTGAAAATAACCCAACATACATTCCATTGGAAGGAGGCATTCAATCAGTTATTAGAAGAAGGAGCTTAAGTTTTTGGATGAAGCACAGAAAACCAGGAATCCTGGAAAAGGGAAGAACTTCAAGTTGCAAAGATGTGAAATGGGAAGAATCAAGTAATACTAGGCCAAAAAAAAGCAGAGAAGCAAAAGGAATTGAGAATGATGCAAAACCAGAAAACGAAAAGGCTGAAAATAACTTTTCTTCCCCCAATTAAACAATGATTTAGAAATACAGGGACACAGGGAAATAATAAAGGCATAAAGGAAAACTGAACAAAGAAAAGAATGACTAGGAAAGAAAACAGAGGCAGCACAATAGAAAGAGAATGAGATATGGATTGAATAGAGATAGGAGGGAGCAAGAGCAATGAAAAAAGCCCACATTTTGTGTTTAGATAGTGATACATATTTTTAGTACAAGTTTAATCTTTTGTGGCAGCCATAATTATGCAAAATAGCAATCTGCATCCTAAATATCTAGTAACAGCAGGAGTAGTGGTTTACAGTCTTTCTGTGAACACATACCATGTGTCAGAAATTATGACATTTTTCACCATGATAGCTGTCATCATCAGTCTGTTCAGAAGTTCAGTGATTAAGATTTAGCCAAAGATTGTGTAATTTTTATTGCACTTATGTGGCAATGTTCTTGTTCTGACATGATGATTTTTAAATAAATGTCTGACACTCAATGATATCCTGAAATCAATAAGCAGAGATGAAAGCCAGGAGGTATAAAAAGAATAGGTTTGTTCTCTAGTGGGTTGCAATCACCACTACAACTGCCCAAATAATGCTTTATGCATCATGCCATTGCTCTTAGCAGGAGCATAAGGTGTAAATGAAAGCTGGCACCCGAAAAAGCTTTGAAGTCTAAAACAGCAGGATTAAAACCAGCTGTACTTGTTGTAGGAGAGGCCTGACTAACAGAAAACCATTGATCCTCTAATACTGTCACAGAATCTTTTTTCCAAAGTTTGGTGGTTTATTTATTGTTACAGTAAGGAATAATCTCAGACTTCTCACTGGACATTACTTAAAACACGATACATTGAACTAGTAACTCCAGAAGAAATAAAACAACACTTTACTGTCCTGAAATGCTTAACCCCCATGCCACATGCTGAGAATTAAATTGGCTGGGCTATTTCCCTCAGTACCAAAATTGAAAAGATCTTGAAAGTAGCAGTAGCTATTTACAGCTAGCAGACTCAATTTTAAGCAGAACAAACCCTAAGCCCAGCACACCCTCAAAAGCTGGATTAGAAACAAGCTGTATGGAAAAGAAAATTTGTATTTTAGCTACAGGAGCTGAGCAAAACCAAAGAAATATCATAGGAAAGTAGCATCTTTTTCTTCAAAAGGGTATCTTGAGTCTAGTGTTGTGTTGATTATTGTAATCATGTGTCATGTTGGCTTGATCAAATAGTTATTGGTGTGTAGACGATTCAACACCCAGATGTAGAACAGATCCTTTGTGCCAAAAAAATAACCACTAGTCAATAATGATATCAAAACATGTATGGTTTCTCTAAAGAAGGATTTAGATAAACATCTTCTAAAATTCAGCTAATATTATATTCAAACAAATTATGATGACTTTCTCCCTCAAGAAAAATAAATAACATGGTTATCTATTTAGAAAGCATCCATTCCTTTTTAATTCTCTGCAGATGAATATAAAATATTCTGGTTTGTTGAGATGTGCTAGACATTTCCCAAATATTTAAGTAAAAAGGCTTCATTCATGATTGGTTACATTGGGCACATGAGTATTGCTAAAATGGTAACACTATAGATTTTTTTTGCCTGCACTAAGCTTCTCAATCCTCTCTTCAAACATTTGAATAGTGCGATTAGCATCTTCATTTGGCAAGGGAAAATGTTAAAATTCAGATGGAACTCATCTAATTTTAAGCATTAAGAAAATTAATATGCAGCTTCCTATAGAATTGAGTTAATCAAGCTCTTATTATTGTGATATCTGCATATATTTAATTATAGCTAGTTCCACTGCACATTTCATGGAGAAGTTTGTAAGGGTATGTAGAGCATGGCCATTGTTTTTAACTGAGGAACCTTTGTCTGAACATTGTAGATCCTTTTTTTGTACAGGACTCTAAAATCAGGAATCATTTTGCTAGCTGAAATAAAGGTTCCTTTCAAAACAAATAAAAGTACTGAGAACTTTCAAATAAAATATTCTTTACATTGACAATAAATTTTGTGGTTATTTTTCTAGCCCACTATCAAACTGCTTCCTTATTGCTGCCACTCTATTATCAGGTTGTTTGTCCCACGTTTGGATACATATTCTGTTGTGGGTGAGGGTTTTTCCCATATGGCAAGCCTGACAGCTGCTGTTTTGTGGAAAGTTTAATCATTTAAAATTACCGCTAGCACTGTGCTGTGGCTCTGCTGCAGACCCAGTGGAATGGAAACGAAGGCAAAGTGCTTCTCAAAACAAACAGAAAGCTGATATCACTGCTTGCTCAGCAGCTTCTGCTGAAAAATGAAAAAGGTGTTTGCAATCCAGCAGCGTGGTTGTGGTCTATGACCTGCAGCAAATTTAGAGCCTCAGGATGGCTGGCTGGGTCATGATCTCAGGGAAGCAGAGAGCTGGGCTTCCCTTTGGTACCACCAGAAGGTTGGCACTGGTAGCTCTTTCTCTCCTAAGGTTAAAATGTTAAAGAGGAAGAGCACCTGTTGTGAAAGTTTACAGTCACACTCGTAAATGCTAAAAACAAGGTTTAGATAAGGCTTTTCTCTTCACACTTTTTCATAAGCTTTTTTTTTCCCTGCCTGTTTTTGGGGGGGTGGGTTGTAGTGGTCTGTGGGTTTTGTGGGGAGGGGAGAGGGACAGGGATGGAGGAGAGGAGACAGAATAACAGAGATCCAATAGGTCAAAAAAGCAGCAGACAAATACAATAGCAGATAATAAAAGAAAACTGTATCATTAGCCTGTTAAAGGGAATGAGTGAGCATGCTTTTTGCATGCTCCCTTGGAACAGAAATATACAGAAGCAGAGAGATTCAGGTCATAAAAACAATTTTGAACTTCTGCCTTAAGGTAGGGCTGCTGGCAGGGAACAGAAGGAGAAACATGCCTTTCCAGCTCCTTGAGTAACTCCCATGTCACTTTAATGACCCAACAGAAGATTAAGTTAAACATGGATGGTCTCATGACTCCAGAAGAACTTACAGTGCTGTTTGAGACTGATCTTTGGAAAAGAAAAATGTCTGCTCCACTGAGGAATATGTGCATTCCTCTTCATCTATGCCACATAAATCTGGAATTGAAGATGATGAAAAGTACATAATGTAAAGCCTGCATCACTGTTGACATTAAAGTGAGCAGCTGAACTGTTGAAAAAATAACAACCCTAAATTTAAAATTCAGCTGTCATATTGATGAATTACATTAATTTATATGCATACATATCTCAAGAAACAATAGCAAAATCAGACAAGAACAAAACAGAACAGTGATTATTTAAGACCTCAGAGTATGTTGAAAACTATCTACCATAGACATTGGGTTTATTTATTCAAGAAATTGTTGCATTTTTCCTAATATTTCAGCTCCTCTGTGTCAGATACTTTGTACAGGAACAGTTTCTTAAGGTACAATGAGCCAGTGAAACTGTGAATAAAAGAAAGGAAGAGAGCTGTATACCTGATCTACACATTACACAGAACTCAGCTGTATTGCAGATGTAGTAAAATTCATGGAGAGATAAAAATGCAACTGTGATATTATAGTACATGTGCCATAAAACACGTTATAACTTCTTTTTTGCTTTGCTATCCAGCAGTTGTGAAGGACAACTGCCTTGAATGGGCTGACTAATAAATAGTATATCCAATGCACATGTCAGGTTTGGATGTTAAGATGCTGGAGACCCATTTCAAATCCTGTAGTAGTAGGTACCTGACGTTTTTCAGCTGAGTATTTATCTGAACTTCAATGGAAGAATTTGGTTTTATTACATTCATTTAATCATAAATAAAAGTTTAGGTCTTTTCTGGAGAAAAGTGATTAATTCTTTCAGTTATTACTGAGGGATTTTCAAAAAATAATGTTATTGTAGCTGAAAGCTTCCTATTTGACCTTCCCAAGGAAGATAAATTCCCCACATTTTCCTGCAGACAGGACAGAAAACCCAACAGATTTCACTTGCAGAGTGAGTCTTCCTTTCCTTTCTTTGTTTTGTTATGGAAATCTAGTCAGTTGCATGGAGGAGAGGAGTAAGCTTGATCAGTTGGTCTTACCAAAAGAACTTGTGGTACAAAAATTCCCTTCCCCAGAGAAGCTGTTACCTCCTCAGAGTTTAAAAGATTACTTAGAAACAGATTTTGAGACCACTGCCTGCTAACCATGAACAGGTGCTACATGTAAGGAACAAGAAATAGCCAGCTTCTACTGTAAATCTCTGCGGTCTTCCGGGTTTTCTGACAGAAATGTCCACAGACATCCTGAGGATATCATCAAAGGATGTCTTACAGATCTCTGAGCAGACTGGGATTTTTCAAATTGGGTTTAAAAAAAAAACCCCAGTAAATCTCTACTTTTTAACTGCAAATTTAGCTAGCAGCTTCAAGACTCATAAAGATTTGATTAAATTCTGAGAAAAGTTAAATGTTGCATTGAGTTTGGTTTAGATGGAGTTCATTTTCCCACATCAGCCCACACAGCACTGTGCTTTGTGTTGGTAGCCAGAAAAGTGTTGATAACTCACCAGTGCTTTGGCTACTGCTGAGCAGTGCTGACATCACCACTGCCCTTTAACATTCCCCCTCTGCCAAGGGTCTGGGAGGGGGAAAATCCTGGAAGCAGACACAACCGTACCAGCTAACCCAAATTATCCAAAGGGATGTTCCATACCATATGACCTCACTCAGACACAAAAGCTATGGAAAGGAGGAAGAAGGAGGAAATCCGCTGTCTACAACACTTGCCTTCTGGAGCAACCACTGGCACTTGAAGCCCCGGTTCCTAGGAAGTTTGTGACCATCACTTGCTGCTGGGAAGTAAAGAATAAACTTATTTTTCTCTTTGCTTATGTGCATTTGCTTTAGTAAACTGCTTTCTCTCAACCTACAAGTTGCTTTCCATCTGAATTTCTCTCCCCTGTCCCACAGGGAAGGGGAGTGATAGAGTGGCTTGGTGAGCACCTGGTGCCCAGCCAAGGTCAACCCACCACAAATGTCCACAGAGAAGAAGGCAACCATTGAATAAAAAATAGTAGTAACAGCTGTGTACACCATTAGGTCTTTTGCATTCCCTGGAGTCTTCTTTCACAGATGGATTATTAGAATAGCAAAACATTTTTGATGGGTGCTTGGTAACTTGCAGCATATTAATAGCTGATAACTTCTCAAGTTCATAAAGTTCCTAGTAACACTATAGAGCACTGCAATCAAAGAAGAGAAGAAAAGCTTTGTGGAAAAGATTGGCTAGAAAAAGGTGAGAAGAACACAGATATCACAAAGAAGCCAAGTTTTGTGGTTTATTTAGCTCGCACTTAAAAAACAGTGCTAAATTGTAGAGCAGAATAAACTCCATCCAAAAAGCTACTTTTTCAGAAAGACACAAACCAGGACTCAATTGTGCAGTTTTATTGAAACAAGATATTGTAAAACCCTAACAAGTGGGAAGCACTACTACTAAGACTAAGCAAATATTTGCAAAGATGATTTATATCAGGCAACCGTACTGGAATCCTGTTATAAAAAAGGAAATTCAGAAATTACAAAGCAATTTTTTGTTCCACGGGCTCAGTCCAGCACATTTCTGAGATTTCTTATCCACACATGAACTGAACTTCAAGTTTCATTAGAGAAGTCCAGGGACCACTCCTAAAGTAGATCACTGTCATGACTGTCTAGGGAAAAAAAAAAAAAAAAAAGGTATTGCTGACTTTAAGTGTTTTTCTTGAGATAAAATATTGCACCAGGCTGTGATTTAGAAAATATGGGGAAGAGCTCCATAGGTGCAAACTTTAGCACTTGCTTAAACTTGGGTTACAATTATTGGGATAAGACCACTGTGCTTCAGAGAAGACAATACCTTCTAACACATCTTCATCCACTTCACAAAGTGTTTCAATCCATATTTTTGTCTTGACAGATATTAAGATGGTCTTATTGATAGTTGGTGGGCCCCATTTAAAAAAAAAAAGGCAAGATGAGGCATTTTATAGAGTCAGTTACTATTAAAATCAGTTATTAATGTTATTAAAGGAGAAGAAGAAGAATGAATATGATAGGAATTTTGAAATATTGGTGAAATAATATGAGGCAGATTTTGATATTTTAGCTTTATCTATGTTCAATACAATGGGTTCTGCTATTTTCATTAACACTTCTTTGTGACCTATCATATCCACAGAATTTCTCATACTCAATCAGTCCAATTTATCATCTTGACGTAGGTGAGAACCTAGTTCCTAATCACATGAAGTCACAATAAATCACATTTAATCATGTTAAATTCCCTTCTCTTTAAGACAGTTCAGTTTGCAAATCACAGCTGTAGAAGGATGGATCACAAAGCCATGGCTAAAATGGAGCCACATCTTCCTTTCACCACTGTAATTTTCCTGAAAGCAGGGTCTTCTGGAAATGGCATTTTTTACTATGAAAGATCCTCAACTCGAATATAGACAAGTTGAATATAGGGCTCTAATGGCATTGTAGGAAAAGTGAAAGCAGGCCCAGCAATAAGTGTGGGGCATCTGCCTGCAGAGGTTGGAAATTTCACCCTCAAGCATTTCTCCAAGCTACAAAATACCCACAGTAATTGTAGCACATTACAAAAAGTGATAGATAAAGACTGTAGGAAACACATGTCAGCTTCAAAGAGAAGGGAAGGGAATAATTATAGACCCGTGAGACAGTCTGATGTTTGTCCAGTTCCTTTTCAGAGTGAAGCCTTAATCACAAAAAGTGCTATTTTTTGGAGCTTCTGAAGCAGTGACTGCAGAAGCTTTAAGTCTTCAATAAGAAAAAGGAAACAGTGCCACCTAACTGTGGAAACTGTAGGGTTTTTTTAACTCGTTAACCCTGCAATTTAAATATTACTAGTGCCTGCCTTTTAAAAATCATTATTGGGAAAATCCATTTTTCAGTAAGAAAAGTCATCTTGGCTGCACTGCATATGTTAAAAATCTGTGTTTTTTCATTTGAAGACACCTAATTGGAACAGGATTCATACTTAATTGAGGAGACCATATAGGGTCAGACTATGTGTGCTGAAGTTCCACTTTAAGTAAAATAATTACTCCTTTTCAGACATAATATATGTATGACTATGAATGCACAGACATGTGTATATTTTCTTTTCCATGAGACATTGTTCTCAAAATTATCACTTTTTATCCTGTATTAGAGAAAACAAAGCCTGCTGTGACTAATTACCGGAGCAGTCTCTCAACTGAGAACAGAATGGGAGTTTTATGAAAATTTTCACCTAATGACTGATTGTATTTTGCAGTGCCAGGTGAATCGACCCTTAGGCAAGTATTGGCTGTGTAATGCCCATCCAGATCTGAATTATACATATGTAGGCTCATAGCTCAGTTTCCAAAATCATTCTCACCACAAGCACCTGTGCAAAAACTACACACAGAACTTCTGAAGCTGCTACAACTGTCCAAGTGCCTGAATTATAAACAGTGAAGAGGAAATACCTTAAAAAATTAGTCAGGACATGAGTCCCAGAATTCAGTGAACATCATAGATGTTAAACTGTTATCTTGTAAACATTTTATTTGCAATGAAAAGAATTTTTATGCTTGCTTTTAAAATATCTATTATAAATTCAAATGTACATATTTGAGTAAGTTTCTTTCTAGTTGCAACAAAAAAAAGATTTGACATATTGGGCCCTGAAGTCTACATGTGTTTGTTCTGAAGACGAAAACCAATCATCTCTTTCTTGGCATCTTATTCTTGTATCTATTGCTTATCTTCTTACACTTACATTACTTCACATCACAAATCTCTCACAAAGAAAAGGGTGAAAATGTGAAGCAAAATGTCCATAGCCAAAAAGGAAATTTAATATTTTTAAGAAGACAAGAAAATAGTGTGCTCTCAGGCTTGGGATCTTTAGCTACATGCTTTGATGTTTCCATTTTTAAAATCTCAGTGTTATTTTGCATGATTTTGCCTAACAATGAGCCTTGCTGACTAACAGCGTTACAGATGAGAATCTCTTTACTTCAAAGACTAGAATCCATCTGACATTTTCAAATAACGCTGAAGTATTCAGAAAAGCAGTGTTGCATATTCCAACACAGTAAAAAGTATCACACTTGCGTCTGATGATAAACACGAGATATCATTTCCACATTTGGTATTTGGCATAGGCCCTTCATCAGTACAGAAATACGCATTTATTTCCCTTTGAACTTTTCAGCTTTTTTTTTTTAATGTTTTTAGGAAAACATCAGTAAAAATATTTCAATAAGTACTAATATATCTATGTGATCCTTGCTGAAATTTCCTCTCGCTTTTTACTTCAGAAATGTGCAGGGAGTAATCCAAACACACAATTCTGGGCCTTGATCCTTAAAGGATTACATGTATCTGAGCATTAAGGAGAACCTTCAATTCATTTCTGCAATATGAATGCCGTTAATAGAAGCTTACCTGTTTTGAGGTTGTGTATCTTGAGTATGAAATAGCCATATCTAAGAGAAGGGCAAATTGTGGCTGTGGAAACAGAATTCATAATATATGCAACTGCCTGGGAAAGAGATCATATTATGTCCCAGAAAAACTAAACTGAAAAGACAGCAAATGTTGCTCTTTTATTAAGTTCCTTTCATTAAGTATTAAATGTTAGCTAAACTATTAATGTACACACAAAAAAGTCTTCCCTCAGTTAATAAGTTGGATAAATGCAGCCATCCCCAGTTTCTACTCAAGTAAGTGTCACTGGGCATTGCTCAGTGGGTGGTCAGTAATTTTGTTGGATATCACATCTTTTTCTTGCATTTTATTCTATTCCTCTCTCCTCTCACCTCTTTTCTTTGCTATTGCTATTATTTTAAATAGCACTATTCTCATCAGTATAATTAAAAGCATTATTTTTAGTATTATTATTATATTTTACTTTGTTTCCACTATTAAGCTCTTCATTCCCGAGCCTTAATTTTTTTTTTTTTCCTGGTTCTCCTGCCCATCCCACCTGGGTGGGGAGTGGGAGGGAGTGGCTGCATGGTGCTCAGTTGCTGGCTGGGGTTAAAACACAGCTGCCCTTTTGAGCACCCAACATGAGGACACTTCAGCACGCATCACCCCCTGCCCTGGTGACGTTCCAAAGTCTTGCCTTCTGGCCAGTCCATTATCACTTCCAAGATTCCTGGGTGACTAGGATTTCCTGTTCAAGCTTGTGTGACCAGTGTGAACCACTTACTCTGTGTACAATATGTGGAGGAGGCTCTTTCAACATCCAGCCCAGCACCAGCAGCTGCAGTGCCAGGAGAAGCTGTGCTTCCATGGCCCGACCCTTTCTTTGGTGAAGGAGCATCTCATGTGACACACACCTTCAGAATCAGGATTTCTACCCCAGGCAGCCAGATCTTGCCACGATGGGTTTACCTCTGCACTGCCAGTTATCCTGATTCCATTTCTGTAGCCACCCTCACAGGCCATTTGTCACCATCTGTGAGTCAACACAGGGGTATTGTTAATTTTTCTAATTCTGCATCTTGTTCAGATTTTTTGTTATTTTGAAAGTAAAATTAAATGAACAAGTATCCCATTTGTCTAATTCTAATGATAATTTTCTCATTAAGATAAAATGGAAAGCGAACATTACTATTTTATTCAATTTCTGTATTAGGTGTTAGCTACACTATTAAGGGGCACACAGAAAATTCTTCCCTTGGGCTAATATTTATTTTATTGCTTCTCTTCTCTGGTGATGAAGTTGGAAAAATGCAGCAAAAACCAGTTTATGCTGAAGTGCAGCAAGTAATGAGGCAAGCAATATTTCAAGAAAATATGACATCAGTGCTCAAATGTATCACCCATCACACAGGGTTGCTAGAATATCACTCTGCTCTTCCATCTTGCTCTCACAGTTGCAGTCCCCAGCTTTCCCTACCACTGCATGCACAGACACTCACACACACAGACGTGTTCAAATGCTGCATAACAAAAGCAATTACAAGAAACAGAAGTGATTGCCCCGCTCCTGCAAAAGGATATTTTAAATATATTGCATGTGTCTTTTTTGTCCATACATACACACACACACAGAGGTGAGTTCACTATTAACAGTCCTTTTTGCCTCCAGTTCTTGATGTCTTCAGATTAGTTTCTTTCATCTTTCAAAAATCAAGTCCTTGAGTCCTTGCATTGAGATACAAATCAGTCATCTCTCTTTTTTTTTTTTTTCTTAAAATAGGCTTTCTAACTAGAAATAAAAATCTGCACAGATATTTCTGCAGCTAAATAATAACAAATAAATTTGCATCCTGGGAAATAAAAATTTGAACACCACTAGTCAAAGTTAATTGGTTAAAGAAAGGTTGCTTTAGACTCTTCTACTCCAAAAGCACTCACATATTTTCAGTCTGAAGCAGATCTGAGTTTGAATAAAACAGTAAAGAATGAAAGAGAAAAAAACTTCCACACAAAATTCACAGTACTTGTCGTCATTGCAATTATTTGAACTGATTTAGCAGGAATGAAAAATCATAGTTTGTATCTGTAGAGTCCTTGGCATATCCTAAAATCTGTCCAAAAAACAAGTTGATAATCACTGGATATGTATACTTAAGTTTTTTACCTTGACTAGCAGAACAGAAGATTTGTCTGTCAGAAGAACAGATATGCTCTTTAACGACAAATACTGACAGGCTGAAACAAGAAGAATTTTACTTTAATGTAATATATTTAAGTGCAATTACCCTGATAATTTGTTTTTGTTGTTATTTAAAATAATAAAAAAAAATCTATTTGCTTTATGTTATAAATTACACACAGAATCCCCTGTGTGCAAGATTTAGGCACATAGTAGTTGCTAGTCTAAAGCTTGGATGTTGGGATTTCACAGTGAAGTTGTTTACACTATATATTTTCTGCTGATAGCTCTATAAAAGTTCCTGATGCATTACAAACGTTGCTGTTGGAAAGAGGAACAGTCTACTGATCAGATCCCAGGAGATCCATAGAACTTGCTATATTCTAATGGGAGTCAGTGGGACGCAGGTATCCCGCAGATGCTTATTACCACTCAGGCTCTATAACAAATTGAAGACAAGATACAACAAGAAATGCTGACTAATGCTGGCAAAAAGGAAGATGAAAAGCACAACAAAATATTTCCCTGGAGGCAGTAAAATAGGTATAGGAAAATCTGTGTCAGTGTGTAGGATTGGAGCCTGCTACCTGTTCAGTGGAACAATCAGAAAGGCAGCTGAACTTTGTGTTAAAGGACTTCCTGTGTGGAAATGAAACCTGTGGGTAATATTTCAAATAGCAAGACCAAGGGGGGAAAGTCAGATGTCCTTATGCTCTATCTCCAAAATTGTCCTGTGAGTGGTAGGCAGCTGGAAGTGAGTTACAGTAGTCCAAAATTATTCTCACTCATTATTGAGAGCTGGGGAGCTGTGAAGCTGGGAGTTCAGCTGCATTATCTCTTCTCATCCTCCATACACCTGCTGTGATTTCAGCTTTGTTGGTCCCTAGAGTGGTGACTGACACTGGACACACTAGTGACACAGCCTGGCCTCAAGAGGAGCTGTAGGCTGAAATTGTGTTCCTTGTCAAACAAGCTACCACTGAGATCAAGAGGCTGAATGTGGGACACAGAACTGGGCAGGAGCTATAACAGTGGGTAAAGAGTTGCCCAGAGCTATCCAAGGGGGCCTGTGAAGATGTCATCTCATTCAAAAAAGCACTCATGAGAGGAATTCCCCTTGTCCTTGCTATGTCTGTCACAGAAATCAATAGGAATGTTGAGAACTATTCTCTTTCCTAACCTTTCTGTCCAGTGTTTCCTTGTATTTATACATTTCATTAATGAAACTTTGCCTTCTTGCCTCCCTTCTATTTCATCAAGTGTTTTTGCAGTTCTGTATTTCCAGGACATCTGAATGACAGCTGAAGTAATATGCATTTTCCCAAGTCTGTCACATCCCCTGACATGGACACTATTTCAGTATGAGATATTTATCTCATTTTTTATGTAAAGATGAGATCTCTAGAGCCATAATTTTTCTGTCAGAGCTGCTGACCTGCTTCTGTTTCTTTTGGGCTTGTTTTTGATGCAGTGACAAAATTTTGTATAGATTACTCATTTCAAAAATATGCCAATGATTTCTGTAATGGTGATGCCTTTACTTCTTTCCGTGCTTCTCTTTATGCAGCTCAGTAATAGCTTAATAATACAGCCTAGCATTCTCTCCAGAAATCTCTGAAGGTACAAAGACATGCTGTTAGAGATTTTCAGCAATTTTTGAAAACAGTTTTTCATTTAAACTAATCAAGTTCAAAATTGCTCCTCAGCATCCGCTGAATTACGCATGTTCAAATGGAGTTTCACTGGCCATTTAGCCAGAGTTCATTTATTAATTTGATAGAACCAAGTGAGAAAGAGCACAGTTCTCCTTGCTGGTCAATTATTTTTCTCATGTCTACAGGAGGAGCCAGGAGTCTGAGGTTACAGCCTGACAACAAAGATACTTAAACCCTGAATAATTTGGCATGCTCTCCTATAAAGCCATTCAGTTTTTCTCTTTTGTTAGAAGTTCTCGCCTTAATTGCAGAGAATAACATGATTGATATACCAGGGAAAGACTAAATGCTATACTCTGATATTCAACATGGAAATGTCCAGACAAATGTATGCCTTAAAATGCCATCAGCTATCAAAATGTATATTAGCATTCACTTTCTTCCACATAGAAAACAACATGCATTTTTAACAATTACCTTTATTAATACCGTTTTATTGACTGTTTAGATTCATGAATGAAACTGAGGTTCTTGGAGAATGCTTATGAATATGCTACCTCCTCCTTCAGCATTTGCTGCAGAAGAATGTCTACAATCACATTTCATAACACTTAGGCCTTTTGGGAAATTCTCCATAAAACTCACAATATAAGAAAGGAAGAAATGCTGATCCTTTTGAGTTTTTATCATGGACTTCAATTAATTCAGCATTCATTTCTTATGTGACTACCATTTAAAAAACAGCAAGTACTTCCTCAGAGAGAGTCATTACGTGAAAACAAGAAAACATTAAATCTCCCAATAGGTTTATTTAATGTTTATTGTTATAGGTTTGGCTAGTTTGTACTATGGATAGGATCCACCAGTTGCTCACAATACCATGTTTCTTCTGTTAGCTTATTTAAAAAGAATGCATAGTTACAGATCCATATCCCCAAAATGATATAGCAGGGCTAATTTGGTTAAAGAACCGCATGAATTTGTATTTCAGAACCTCACTCAGATCAAAGCTAGCCTTGCTGTAGAGCTTGTCATCCATCTCCATGCCTACCCTAAGGTCCCTTTAGAAATCCTGGAACAGTGATGAACCATGTTCAAATGGCCACAGTTCTACATATACCCTCACACTTCACTTTTGTGTCATCAGAGGAGACTTTGAACGTGAACAGATTTTTTGTGAAGCAGCCATCTTTCAAAGAATATTTAACTTCCCATTTCATTCAATGTCTCTATGTTAACAGAAGCTTAAAGTATTAATGTTACTCTTCAAAGATGGCTTAGCTGTTATTCATGACACATTTCCTATAAGCTTTATCCAAAAAAAAATTAGCACAGCTACAGATTGTTAATACATCTGGCACAAAGCATGGATGCTTGGGATTACTGGGCTTTTTGGCAGCAGTAATACCATATGACTGGTTTGGTAGCCTTGTGATTATCACCCCATGATATCTGTTAGTCCTTTTTCCTACTTAGCATGTCAGCAAATGGTGAAAATATTACAGATAATATTTTTCCAGAATGCAGCTGGCTGAAAAAATGGGTTCATTGAGCTAAAACTCCTAACAATTTTTTCTTGGCCAAAACATAAGTAAAGCTGCTTAAAAGTTTGTAAAGAAGAACAGCAGAGAACCATGGGACCCATGCTTTTTCCAGAGGCAGTTATTTAGAGCTGGAAAGTGAAGAGTCAGCACTGGCCCATATTTTGTAACACCATGGTAGTATTGATACCAGTGAACTCTTCTTCCCACAGTTCAGCATCCACAAACAAAGTTTTTTTAAGAGACAGACATTAGTCTGATTCTCCATGATTTAATGCAAGCTTTTTGCATACAGACTAGGATGCTTTTTTGAGGTTCACACACTGGACCCACATACACTTCTCCCATTTAGTCTCATATTTCCACACATGCAAACAAGACTGACAGTGCTTGAGCTAAATGCATGTCTTCTGCACATATGCAGAAACACATGGAGCACACACAGCACCTTTCATGTGCACCTGTGACTAAGAGCTTACGGGAAGAGCCAGACAAACACCTAAATATATGCTTGAAAATCAGTCTGCTTTTGTCCAGGTTTATTCTCTCTTTTTCCTGAGCTCCAAATAAAAAACCTTTAGAAATTTCACTGTGACAGTAGAAACCCTTTATCTGTAAAACTTCTCCATTTAATCTTAAAGCTCTGATTGTGAGTGCCAGACTGTGTTCATTTTATGGAGAAGTAAAAGGTTTCTGCTTCCTTTGAAAGTATTTTCTTTCTTTCTTTTTTTTTTTTTTTTTTTGGTTTGTAAAATGAAATGCCATGTTACACTGTCAGATGAATGAATTCTGATTACTGTATTTATATCAAAGCTATCTACAATTGCTTCTTCAGAGATTAAATTGCAGATACAACACTCTTAATAACCAATGGGATCCATTGCAAGCATAATCTTTCCTTCACAGACCTGAGAAAACTGGAACAGGATCTCCCAAAATGGTTGAAATTTACGCAGTTGTAGTGGGTATTCTAGACAGGTATATATCAGTCTTAATCTCACAATAATTGTTGTAGGAAGGGGCCTTGGGACATCTCCTATTCAAAGTAGGATTAGCTGGGAGATCCAACAAGGCTGCCCAGGGCTTTGTGCATTTGGGTCATAAAAACCCCCAAGGACGAAGGCTGCACAGCCTCCCTGGGCAGGCTGTACACCTGCCTGACTCTCCTCAGGCTGAAACTATCCTTAAATGCAGTCTGAGCCTCTCTAGTTCCCATTTATGCCTGTTGTCTCTCATCTGCCCACCATGGGCCTCTTTCATGAGTTTGCTTTTGTTTTCCGGGCCACCTGGGGTGTACCAGGAGCTGCTCCTACTTTGGGTGCCCCCAAAATCTTCTTTATCTCCTGGCTGAACCAGCCCCTCAACCTCATGCTACAGGACTCCAGTTCCAACCATCCTGGTGGCCCTCCATCCATCCTGTGATAACTCAGCTTGTTTACAATGGACACAGGAGAACAAAGTGTTGAAAGCTCTGCTAAAGTGATGGTAAATTACATCTGCTGCCCACCCCTCATCCATCCAGACTGTCGTTGGATCATCAAGGGCAGTCAGGCTGCTCAGCTGGCACCCACCCTCAGTAGAGCCATGAATTCTCCTCCTCATCATCATCTTCTTCTCCTTCAGCTGCCCAGACCTCATTCACAATTAGTGTTTCTGACAACTTTTGTGACATCTAAAAAAGTTAGGAAGTTAGAAAACTTTATTCAACATTTTTGCTAGGGAAATTAATTAAATATAGTGTGCTCTGTGTGCAGACCTATTTAAATATTTTTCATTAAATGAAACATCTAAACCCAGAAATTCTCTAAAATAAGAGAGTATAATTCATATAGATTTGCTAGAGGAAGTTTTAATCTAAAATGAAAAATGTGTGAACCGTATCTTACTTTAATAGTTCTTTCCTGGTCTGAAAATCCACTCCCTATTTCAGCATATTAAAGCTTTATTTATTATGCTTATTGGTATCATGCTTCAGAAATAGTTGTTGAAGATGAAATATAGCCTTAATTCTGTAGATCATTGATATAGATATTACTCAAATGGATTATAGAATTTTCATCATTTATGGAAAATAATTTATGCAAAAGTATTGAGTTAAATAAATCCGTTATATTTCCTAATAATAGTTATTTTAAAAACCAATGCAATACATGTGAAGATTAGTGACACTAGGAGCTTCTACATATAGTACATTGTCTTGCATTTCTGACCTCAGTTGTTCTTGATGTTATGTGCCATGTTGTGAACATCCAGATGCAGTTTAGTAATCAGATACATCTTTTTGCCCACAGTAATTTCATCAGAAAGCTGTAAGTACAGAAAACCTTTTAATGTTATTTACAAAACTGCATTTTCCTGGAAAAGCGATATTTACAACAGTAGAGTATTCAAATAGATAATCAGTTAGTTAACTGATTCATGCCTTCATGATTCTCCCTGCTTCTCCTGGCTATGTTGCTCCTTCCTCTTCTGCATTCTCACCATACATCATTGTCTCCTCTTATGCAGTTCAGTCACAACAAGGCTAAATTAAGTTTTCAGAATTCTTAAAATTATTTTCCAGTGTACCCTCTTTTTCTTCCCAGTTCCTATTCATGTCCTGATTTCTAATGAACACCTCTGAGGCCCTGAGCATGAAATCCAGCTTATCCATGTCCAGAATGGAAAATAGTCAGTAAAACAAAGTCAATTGCAAAGTATAACCTAATTTGTAGGAGAAAAATAAGAACTTCGGTAGGGAAAAAAAAATCCATGAAATTTGGAATAAGAAGGATCCCCAAGGATTTATGAAAAAAATAAATAGGCTTCAAAAACAACATGGAAGAGGTTTCCAGCAGCAGGAATGATCGAAAGTTGCATTAAAGTATATAAGAAGTGATTTCAGAAATTGCTAAAATTCCAGTTTCCCTTTCCCAAGTGACTGACCTAAACAACAGGTTGATACCTTGCTCTGACTCTAATCAGGTTGTATTCATAGTCAAGTAAATCAACTGTGATGATTAGAGCATATTTTAAGTGAAGACTCACATCTTCTTAGAGTAGACTCATCCATAGTTTCATAACATTCTGACTAATCAAAATTCAGCTCTGCTTATGGTTGCAGCAGCTGCTGATCTGGTTGGCTATTCAGCATTCAAAGCTTAGCTGCAACGATAAAAAGAAAGCAATGCATTAAATTAGACAGACTAAATAAAATTAGAATTATTAAATATTTGCAGTCTACATCATGTTTATCTTGTGTAAATAACACGAGTCACAAATCTGATTTTATTGCAGGCTCTTCAATAAAATGTATCATATCTACTTAGAAACATTTAACTAGCATAATATCTTCTCATGTGTATCTTCAGGCCAAGTGTGTTTGAATAAATTACCTCAAATCAGCCTTAGATTTGGTGTCTATTTACAAAGAATGATCATTGTTGACGAATAAATTACTGTGTGGGTGCTATATAAAATGGAAATCCTTGCTATTACCTGTCAAATATGGAAAACCTCAAAAAGATGAGAAATTTTCCATCACATACCTTGTGATAAAATCTTATTGGTGTCAAAAGGAATTCCATGTATCTCTTGTACTGAGGAGTCCAGAACTGGAGACAGTAGTCTGGATACAGCCTCCCTAGGGTTGAGGAGAGGGTCAGGATCACCTTTCTCAATCATCACGACTTAAAAGAAAATGTAAATTTATTTTATTTTTAAAATTCCCACATTTTACTAACACAGCTTTAGAAATTAGGACAGTTATTTCACCAAATTTCTAGAAATAGTTTTAATAGTCTAAAATAGTACAGACTTCAGAATAAGATTAGATAATCAAAGAGAATCATTTCTTCTCAAGGCATATAATCCCCCTAATGGAGAGCCTGTAACTCAAGGAAAGTGACTGTGCAATGATGACAGTATAAAATCAAATAATTTAATTCTTTATAGGTATCCTCTTATAACATTTTTGTTGTTGTTGAATGGGAAAAAAATTTGGAGATCTCTTTTTCTTAGTATGAACTCCAAAATAAACTCAGCTACTTACATTACAAATAAGATGAGTTTCACCTTTTAGGTAGGATATTTTAAAAAGTGGAACCCTGAATGCTTGTGGGATGAGAAATGAAATTATAGAAAATAATGATTGTGAGAATTTCTGGGTAATGACCTCAGAATTTCTCTAGTTACTTGATTCTGTCTCTATAATGAAGGGATGTTTTAGCTGTGTAAACAAGGATGGAGACATGAAAGTAAGGAATTTACTTACAAGCTGCTCAGTTTGCAGCAGCTGATTGTGTTTCAAGATGAGCATGGAAACTGGAGAAGTTTCAAAATATGCTGAAATATGCAGGAACTGGAAAACATTTCTAATAAGTACATAAGGAGTTTATTTCATTCAGATGCCCAAGAAGACCACAAAGAACTTGACCACTGTGTTTAAGCACAGGAACAAATACAAGGTCTTTTTAAGGCTCTGATGAGCTGATGAGAAAGCCCAGATGCTTCTTCTAGAAGCCATGGAAACTCATCTGGTACGATAATCACCCAGTGCAAGCATGGAAAAGTGGTGAATAGGCCATCACCAACAATTCTTAGCACAGTTGAAACAGCACAGTTTTTAGATATATTTTAAAAGTACTCTTTATTTGGGCATAGAAGCCTGCATGAGCACATATTTTCCAACCTCTGTGTAAGAAATGAGGCAGGCAACAGCTGAGACCAACAATAATCCTGGTCCTCTGGGAACTGAATTGTGGGGCTCTGAGTTCATATGTTCACCTAACCTCTTTGGAGCTCCTAATCTGCTCCTGACACTGGCAGGTTTATATTAGAACAAGTATTATAACAAAATCTCAAGTTCCGAAGTTTCATTCAGCACCTTGACAAAACTAAAGTGGAATTTTGTCCCACAGCATCACTTCTGTTTTGCTTGATCTCTTTTTTTAGCTTTTTTTCTTGAAGCATCAGATAAGCTGGCCACCTCTAAAGACAGGCTAAGGTGGATGGCCACTGGCCTGAGATAGCACGAAGAATTCATACAACTTTTGTCATTTCCTGCACTACTTGCCCTCTGCTTTGATCTTATTACTTTAATTGAACATTTAATGTGTGAATAGCTAAGTAAACACTGTTAGCAGACAATACCCATTTTTGCTGCTGTAGTTCAAAACATCTTGGCCAGTACTTCCTGTGTTTTGGCTGCTATTTCTTCTTCCTGCTGCTTTTGATTCTGTACAATGTAGAAAGACTTTGAGGCTACTCTTAAACTCTGTTCCAATCAAGTAACTTTTTCCAGTTTTCCTAACTTCTTGCTCTGATTTACTGCAGTGATCACACCAGTTATTCATTGATTCTGGGCTCTAACTCATTTTCTTTCCCATGACCATGGGACCTTGTAAATCCTACTTGTAAGAGTAATTCTGGAGGATAGTTACCATGTTAGTGGCTAAGGTGTGCCAACTAGTGTGCCATTGTGATTTTATTTATCTTCACTGAAAAATATGCTATATATATATTTTCACTTTAAAGATATGTAAGCATATGTATTTTTGTGACAAATGTGGATTCAGTGAAGTGGTTAAATTGACAGATGTGCTTCTTATATCAGTGTTTTCTTAGATTTTTTGCTCACCTTTATAATCTAGATGCTATTTTGCCTATTTCCTTATCATATCCCTTGAGATACAAATCAGTACAGACTTTTAAAGTAGCTGAATTTCTTTTCTGACTCATTATTCAATGATGGTTAAATATTTATAACTCAAAGAAAAGAACTCAATGAAATAAAAACCCCTGTCTGCTTGTGTGATGCCACAGTTACAGAAATAGAAATTAAATATTGCTCGATTGTAGGAAAAAAGTATATCTACAGTCCTCATGGCAAATTGTTGCAGCTTTCTTCAGGAAGCAAGAAACTAGAGGTAAAGCTGGTGTTAAATAGTTCCTTATCCAAAGTCCTTGAACACAGAGGAAATCTGGAAATCTGTCAAAAAAGAGAGGCACTGGGTGAGCTCTGACATACTCCACAATCTCCATTTTAAAGCTTATTTCAAATGCATAATCCCAGAGCTGCTGAGCTTTGTGACACAATTGCTGATGATTAGGCCCAGCGATGGACAGCTGTGACTGTCTAAAAGTGTATCTCATCCTCCCCTTTGTCAGTGGTTGCACAGAGGGAAGAAGGAGCATCTGTTTTGAGGGGAGGGCTGCTGTACCAGTGCAGTTCCTGAAATGCAATTTCATTGCAGGAATATACCCGTGCATACTAAATAAGTCCTGTCTACAACACGTGAATATTCAGATCCCATGGCACTAAATTTTTGAATGTCATTGAGGGGACAAGGCTGTTGCTCCTCATCAAAGGATGCATGATTTCTTTTCCAGAATACTGAGAGTTAGCTGAAGAGCAGCTTTTGAAAATATCTTCTGAGGATATTTTTCTGACAAGCGTGTACTGCAGCGTCTTTGTGCCATCTAATTAGATATGTGCTGTCTGCTTCACTTCTGCCAAAAAAAAAAAGTCATTTATCAGGCAGTAAAAGAGATTTGACTGACCTCACCTACTGTTAGAAAATTATTACATCAGTTCAATGCTTCTGTCCTACAGCCAGCTCGTAGTCTCTAGTCAGCTTTTGAATCATGCAGTTAGGTCGATGCTCAATGTAACAATATGAATGAATTTTAAATGAAAGGAGATTCCACTGCTGAGGAAGTCATTCCCTGAACAGTGGAACATTTGGGGAATTCATTTTTAGTGATATCCTTTTTCCATCGAATTTTTGTTGCATTGTACTTGGTAAGTTGCCTTGGACATGAAAATTGTTACTTGAGAGAAAAGATAGGAACACCACTAGACATGAACATGTGGTTTAAAAATATTCTGTCTTGGTAATGGCTGATGGCCACCACTTCCTTAACTTATATGGGTTTTTTTCAGGAAAACAGACATTTCATTCAAAAAAACTGGTGAGAAAAGGCAGGTATTGGAGCAGCAACTGAGAACAGGAGGCCAATACTGTGTTCAAGTGATTAAGGTTTTTACATCAGGAAAAGTGGATTCTTTAGTAGAAAGATGACATCAGAGCATTAGTCACTGTGATTGATACTAATCTATACAAAAAATATGTTTGACCAAAACCATCTTCCATTCAGATTCTCAAAGGTGTTGAATCACCTAAATATGCAGAAAGTAGGCATTTTTCTTAAGACTTTTCAGAAACCACCAAATATTAAGCACAAGGAAATTAGAAGAGGAACAAGAAAATGCCTCTGGGTACCCTTTGTATAAGTAGGGCACAGCTGCAGCCCTATAATATCCTTACGATGTAACTCTTTGAGGAATTGCCATGAGCTCTCCACAGTGCAAAGATAAACCAGGAATGTTCGGGAGCTCTGCAGAAGGAAAATTCTAATACCATATTCACTCACAAGAGGAAAGAGTAAGTGTTATTTCATTATCCTTTTATTTGACATTCATTTTCTTCCATCAGTAAAAAATTCTTCATAATGGTGACTACTAGTCCTTGCTTCTTAATAAAGCATGAAGGATATTTCATTTGATTTTATAATTAAATGTATCTTCAAACATATTCAAAAGAGGCCAGTGCTATTTAACCAAGTGGATCATAATAACCATCACCAATGAGGAGTGCTCCTCACACCATCCCCCACTTCTCTGCTGAAATTGCAAACAATTCCAGCAGGGGGGTTTGGGAATGTTTTTCAAAGCCCAAAAACTTTCTGTTATTACATGCGACCTTGGTAAGGGCAAGATTTTTTATTATTATTATTTTTTCAATTTTGAATGACCTAACTCTTATACAGCTGCCACCTACAAAAATGAAGTCATTCAGAATAGCCCTATCCACCCTTGGCTATTTGTGACTACTAATGGCAGAGCTGCTTCCATCTCTTGACCAAGCCTGGCTTCACAACAGTGTGTGTTACAGCTGGTGAGAACAAACAGCATTGTCCAATTTACAGCTGGATAGTCTGATTCTAGTCTGATTCTAGTCTGATTTCAGTATAATTTCAGAATTTAATGTGGTCTGACATGAGCACAAGCCAGGACACAATTTCAACTCTTGTAGCCTAGTGGCAAGGCAAAAATGATAGTGACAAAACTAGTGATTTGTATTTACGAGATAAAAATTTCCGCTAGTGACTGCTTTTCATTCTCTTGATCATTAGTTGACTATCTGTGACATGTGATACTTGCTGTGGGTAAAGCAAGGGACCATCTTGTCTGTCCAGTGCTGGGTGCTGGAGGTCACTGCAAGGTAGAGGGGACAGCAGAGGATGGCCAAGGCCATTCTAGCTGGCTTACCCATAGCTTTTCATCAGGGGAGCTCTTGGGTTTAAACAGGCAAGCTCAACACTGAGGTCAATCTAAATTTCAAGCATAATCCCTATGTAGCTTTAAAGAGGAAGGTGAAAACAGCATTTTCAATGTATTGAGCTCTTTATATTTTAAATGTAGAAGCTGTCATTGTAAATAATTAAATTAAATTCTTGAATGATTATCCAGGAGAAAATGAGTACCAAGTACCACTGTACATTCACTCTGCCACCAGCTACAGTGGTCATACCACATTCTCACAAACACACCTCAAAAGGGTCATTCCCAAAGCTCAAAGGCTAATCTGAAATAATTTCCAATTTCTACATTTCAGCCAGAATATTCATGAATTTGTCCCTAAGAAAAGCAAAATGCGTGACAATAATAGTAGCTTATAAGCTTTTGAAGCTCCAGCTGATGCAACTGAGAAGATATGCAAATAAGATGTTACAGATCCAGTGATGTAGATATTTTTTGATAATTTCTGAGGGTTTGTACACTTCATAGCATTTAGGTATCAAATCCCATCAAAAAATGAACTTTGTTGAAAGGTAGCAGCAGTTCCAGTTGCCTCTGATGGAAATAAAATCAAGCAATGTATCACTGATAGTGTTTTCCTTCACTTGTTGCTTATTTTATCCTACTTGCAAGGACAGACCACAGAAGTTCTTAATTCTTTCAACACTGTCAATATCTGCATCAGTTGCAGATGATCATGTATATGTACAGATTTTTCATGTTCTACGTATGTAAAGATTCTTTGCTTAAACAAAATTTCTTAGACTTCTGATTCATTGACTTGTGTTTGTAGAAATGCATTAGGACCTGTAGGTCCAGTGTAGCTGGATTCCTTTCATAGAGTCCCAGAGGACTTTTTCATAGGAGGAAAATGTTTAAAGCAGCAATCAAGATCTCAAAGCCCAATCTCATTTACCATTTACAAGACAAGGCTGGATTTGCCTCTTCGTAAAAGGGCGAATTTTACTAGCCTCACGGAGCCCATAAGGGAAAAAGAAAAAGAGACAAACATAATAATAGGACAATATAATAAAGAAAACAAAACAACAATCAAAAAAATAATAATAGACAGAGAGTAGGGAGTCCTTTCACCGCAGTTTTCCCAGGACTGCTTTAAGGTCCTGCCCAGAGAGTCTTCACTGTCGTTTCCTTTAGTTGTGTCTGAGGCACTCAGTCTTTGCAGAATTTTGGTACCCAGCACACCACTTTTTCACATTTTAGTACAAACCTCATCTCCTTTATTCCTGTTGCCAGATGCACAGATGATCAGCACCGACATTAGGAACAAATTGAAGCAATTTATTACCTGAGAGCTGCATACCGCTGAAGAGAATACCAAACATTTATGAATGTGTCTACTCTACTATAAATTCTGACATGAGGAATACAGTTTAGGAAATTATCAGTAGGTACACTTTTAGCACACCAGTCTTATGAACATAAAGCACTATGCTCACAACTGTGCGTATGCTCTAATTTACACTCACTACCACAATCAACCTGTAACGGATATTGACAAAACACTACATTTGTTTCTAACATTTTACTTCTGCCAGCATTCTGCCAGTAAATAACAGACCACCAAAGTGGCTCTTTTTACAGTGTACAACAGCAGGGGGGCTAGGAACTTGTCTGTTTATTTACAAAGCTTTGAAATGAACCCTGCTTGTTAAGCCTTGTTCTTGTCAGTGCTTGAAGACATAAAAGAATTTATTGCTAAGGAGCCAGGTGTGATGACAAACACCTGGGAACTTGATGACCTTCATAATTAGAAGGTAAGAAAATGCTGCTCATTGTAAGGCCTATCATCACAGGAAATACCTTTTGTTAGACAAACTGACATAAGGTTGAGAGGGATGGTCAGTGTGATGTTCCCAAATCCTTAAGCTACAGTGAAGCGAAGATGTTCTTTTAAATTGGGAGTGTTGGATAAGTTGTAATGCTATGCAGGCTTCAATAGAAAAGAGTCTTGGTCTGTGATGGACTCAGTTATTTGAACAAATGGACATGTAAATATTTCTGAATTTTCTCATATCTTGATCTTTACACATCAGTGGCTTTTAGTTGCTCATCTTGGAGAAATATTCAATTTTCACAAAGGTATGAAAGGTACTTATTAGGTGGAAAGTTTTGATGATGATGAACTGGCTGTGAACTTGACCATAAAACCCAAAAAATAAATAATAAATAATAAATAATAAATAATAAATAATAAAACCTCAAAATAAATAACAACTAAAAATAAATAACAAACCAAACAAACCAAAAAACAAAAACCAACCAAAAAAAACCACCCCCACTAAAAACCCAACTCTACTGCCACTAGATGGCATTGATTCAGCGTCCAAACTCAGAAACTTACTACAGCTTTACCACAATTAAAATTCATCCTAGTGACAGCTTTAGTATTAAAAGCTCTCATAGTCATTGTTCTTCACTTTCCTTTATCAACTTATTATCCATCTCATAATCCTATTTTCTATCTATCTATCTATCTTATCTATCTATCTATCTAATCTATCTCACATATTAACATTGGCATGAGTTGTCAAACTGTATCATTGCTGAGATGGATACGTTTTAAAGATGGATGTCAGAGAAAATTTTCATTTGATTCGGTTCCACCACTGCTGCTAGCCGCAGAGTTTGGGTGAAACCTCTGAGATTGTCAGTTTACACCAAAATCCAGCACAGCATGCAATGAACTTTGTCAGCAACTACAGGATGTTGGGGTTATGTTGTTTTGGTATCAATAACTCCAAGAGCTCCTGTTCCGGCTTGTCTTACTCAGCCTCAGATTTTTACAACCACCTTGTTCAATCACTAAAGCATTGCTTTTCTTGGGCTTGAGGAGACTCCTCTCTCTCTGTAGACAAGAAGCCAGTGCTGGGGATTTAGTCCTTGTCTTTCCCATCTTTCCCACTGTCATTCCGGAGAAATGTATCAGGCCTTCCTGCTGCCTCCTGTATGAGCTCTGATGTGAAGTAAGAACGTTTTCTGTTCTTGCTCATTCTGTGTCTGTTATTTAAGAAGTGGAAGCACAGTGCCTGCTGCCTGCACCATTCCTGGTGTCATTTTTGGTACTTGATCAACCAAAAGGACTGCGGTAGTGGGAAAGGGAACGGTGACTTCTTTCTTCTGGCTGACTTTTCTTCCTACCCTGAGAGGACACCCATTGTGAAGACAGGCCTTCCTATGGGGTGATGGTGCATATATGACTAACTGGACACAAATATTCCCCACATCATCTGAATTTCAGATCCCTGCTCTACCCTCTAGAGGTTTTCTTCCTCTCTTGGAACTGAGACAGCATGGTCCAGCTGGGCAGCATATCAGGATGGCACTCATGTTCAGAATGCTGCTTGGACCTTCATTACTGAAGGCACGAGCATGCCAAATGTCCACACACAGGTGCACAAGGCACAACTCAATCTACCACCCGTGGTTATAATGACATTGTCCTGTAAAGCTTCTCTGCCTTCTCTTGTCCTTCTCTGTGTGCTGGGATGTGCTTTGTCACCAGCCCTGGGGGCACCAGATAGGGCTGGATCTGAATGGTCAGCCAGGGAAAACATTGATGACAAGGAGCAACAGTGCACAGTGCAGGAGAAAGAAGGGGAGCTGTGGCCAGGGCAGAGGAATTTACTTGTGCTCTGCTCCACTCAGAGCTGTCAGGAAAGGGGGGAAACTGTGGGGAAAGGAAATATGATTAGGTCTGTGTTGGCTGCTGCCGTCTTGGAAGATGAGACTGAGACCTGGGAGGCAGGGCCTTCAGGAACCTCTTGGTAAGGAAATATTTTCCACCTTCCACCATGAAAGAAAAACTTCTCACTTCTACCTCTTCCCCAAGACCCTCCTTTTCAGCTATCAGAAGAAATGATCTATCTGTTCTGTCACCAGGTTTTTGAGAGCAAACGTGATTCTGAGTTATTCTAATAATACAAGCTTGAAAATATTTAGATAATCCAAATTTACTTTTGGTCATGACTTGGTCAGGAAGAAGATGAAGTTCCTCTGAGGTTGAATGAGACAAAGGACTAGACCCACAAAAGAGAAAATATGCCTACTCAGCACCTCCAAGTCTGTATCCCACAAAGCCCTGCCAGAGTTCCTTGTTTTGGCTGGGGTAGTCAATTTTCTTCACAATAACTAGTATGAGCATTTCTGTGATTTAGGAATCAAAATAGCATTGAAGTTGCTGGAGCTCCAAAGTAGTTTCTATGGGTTTAATAATCTGAGCATTCAAATTTGCATGTTGCATCTGTTGGACCACATGATTTGATTATGGGCAAGTGAATAACAGAAATTTGATCAAGCTGAATAAAGCTGAACAAATTAACATCCATGGAAGAGGCACCTAATCAGGCACTTAATGTGGCTGACACACTGGAGGGAAGGGATGCCATCCAGAGGAACCTTGACAGTCTGGAGAGGGTGGGCTTCCATGAATCTCATGAAGTTCAACAAGGCCAAGCACAAGGTCCTGTAATTGGGTTGGGGCAATCCCATGTAATATGTAGGCTGGGTAGAGAATGGATGGGGAAAAGGACTTGGGGATATTTGTGGACAAATAGCTCAATATGATTTAGCAATGTGCACTCCCAGCCTGGAAGGCCAACTGTATCCTGAGCTCCATCAAAAAGGCTGTGGCCAGCAAGTAAAGAGAGGTGAATCTTTCCCTCTACTCTGCCTTCATGAGACTTCATGAAGTGCTGCATCAAGCTGTGGGGCTCCTAACACTAGAAAGACAAGAGCCTGCTATAAGAAGTTCAGAGGAGGGCCACTAGGTTGATCACAGGGCAAGAGCACCTCTCCTATGAAGAAAGGCTGAGAGAGGTGGAGCTGTTCCACCTGTAGAAGAGAAGGCTTCAAGGAGACCTCCCTTCCAGCACAGGAGGGCTGGAGAGGAGTTCTTCACAAGGGCATGTAGTGGCAGGACAAGAGAGAATGGCCTTACGCTGAAGGAAGGTGCATTAATATTGAATATACGGAAGAAGCTCCTTACCATAAGGGGGGTGATGCACTGGAAGAGATTGTTCAGAGAGGTTGTGGACTCCGCATCTCTGGAATTGTTCAAGACAGGCTGGATGGGGCTCCGAGTAACCTGACCTAGCAGAAGATTACCCATGGCAGTGACATTGTATCCAAATGATCTTTTAGGTCTCTTCCAACCCTCACCATTTTAGGATTCTGTGATGCTGTGCTCTTAAATCACCATTTGTGTTCTTCCCTGCACACTTCCCAGCTTGTTTCTGAACAACCGAGAATGTACTGAAACTTTGGAAATGCTAAGGGACAAGGTAAATAAAAAGACCTGGAGGACCCAAACTAGTTTGTCTTTCTCAGACCACAGTTACCAGTTTGGTTCTAAAGAAAACACGGGATGTAGATGGCTGAAGGCAGAGCAGATAAACACCTGTATCCTGTAAACTGTAAGGAAACCAGAGCACCTTCCTGTAACAGGAGAGATTCTGTTTCAGGTCACTTTTCTGTTTGCAAGAACTTCATCCCCCATTTCCCTGCTCAAGGCCCCAAATTTCTGGCCCCATCAGGTTTCTTTTGTTGTTTTGTGGCAGGTTGACCCTGGCTGGATGCCCAGTGCCCACCAATGCCACTCTATCATTTCCCTCTTCAGCCGGAGAAGGGAGAGAAAATACAATGAAAGGAGAGTGGGTCGAGATAAGGACAAGGAGTCTTTTACCAATTACCATCACAGGCAAAACAGACTCTACTTGGGAAAATTAACTTAGTTTATTACTAATCAAATCAGGTAGGGTAATGAGAAAACAAACCCTAACTCTTCTCCCCTCCTCCTGCCCAGACTCAACTTCATTCTCAGTTTTCTCCCCCTTCTCCCCTCTGGTGGTGCATCAAATGTTGTCTCTGCTGCTCCTTCACCCTTGGAATGAGGAGGACTCAGTCTTCCCCCGCTTCAGCATGGGTCCCTCCCATGGGAGACAGTCCTCTGCCATCTTCAGCAGTGTGGGCCCTTCCCATGGGTTGCAGTCCTTCAGCACAGATGGCTCTGGTGTGGGTCCCCCCCAGAGTCACAAGTCCTATCAGCAAACCTGCTCCAGTGTGGGCTCCTCTCTTCACGGACCCACAGGTCCTGCAAGGACCCTGCTCCACGGTGGGCTTCCCATGCAGTGGCAGCCTCCTTCAGGCCCCACCTGCTCCAGCACGGGGTCCTCTGGCTGTGGGTGGATCTCTGCATCCCCATGGACCTCCATGGGCTGCAGGGGCACAGCTGCCTCACCATGGTCTGCACCACGGGCTGCAGGGGAACCTCAGCTCTGGTGTCTGGAACGTCTCTTCCCTCTCCTTCTCCCATCTCAGCGCCTGCAGGGCTGCTTTTCTTATGTATTCTCACTCTTCTTCCCAGATGCAATTGCCATTTTCGTTTTTTTTCTCCCCTCCTCTTTCTTGTGCATGTTATCCCAGAGATGCTGCCACTGTTGGTGGTAGGCTTGGTGCAGGTCTGTCTTGGGGCTGGCTGGTGTTGGCTCTGCTGGACATTGTGGAAGCTTCTGGCAGCTTCTAACAGAAGCCATTCCTATAGCTTCCCCTTTCCTACCAAAACCTTGCCAGGTAAACTCAATGCAGGATTTCACCTTTACTGCCAAATTCAAGTCCAAAACTGAACTTAGGCTATGCAAAGGTTGGTAATGCATTACTCAAATGTCTTTAAAAAAACAGACTCTAAAATTAGCATTAGTTTCAATAGTTTTATGGGATTTTTTTTTTTCCAAGGAATCTTGACCTCCTTTTCCAAAATGGCTGGGCTGTCTTTTAGGGTTTTATTCCCTCAGAAAACTGCTCATGGCATGTTGCCACAGAAATATCCACCTAGTCTCTATTACAAAGATAGACTTATCCCAGCTCATAAATTCTGCCAATAACAAAAGCTAAATTTACTACAGATTACAAGCACATGGGATGAGAGGATAAATTGGATGGATATAACACTGAGGGTGGACAACTCCTGGTGGCAAGACTTGCCTGAGTGTGCAAATGAGGTGGGAGAGACATGAGAGGAAGAGAAGTCAGATTTTGTGAGGTCTTAGTGTGACTCCTTACAGCCCTACTGTGAAGCCTGTCAGTAATCAGCAAGTGTTACACGACATGTGCTTTCATTTCTGGATTTCCAGGTCTATGTTACTTGTTGGATCATTTGTGAAGCTTGATCCTTGCCTGCCACAAAAACCCCATGTGGTAAAAAGCACTACTCTAAATGCTCTTTTCTTTAACTGCAGAAGTATTAAGCCCCAGGAGGAGAGCAGAGAGGGGGATGCTCAAAAAGAGGCAAATTTCATAGGTTGACTGTTAGCAATGGATCACAACTCTTTTTAGAAAGTGATTTTATTTGGTGTGAATTTTTTGTCCACAGCCAGAAAGATTAATTCAACTGTAGGCTTTTCAGAAGGCATTTAGCAATATTTCAGCCAAGTCATTCCTCTGGTGTCCTGCAGCATGTACCAATCTATTTAAAGGTTTAACCAGATCAGCAGCCCATTTGTATTTTAAACTCTTTCACACTTCAGAAGTGGCTGGTAGCACCCAAACTGCATTTTGGGGTTGATACCCTGGTCCACACAAATCCCTTAGTTGTGCTGTGAATAGCTGATGCAGGTCCCCATGCCAAGGACCACTCTAAATATTCATCAGCACAGATTACCAGTGGTGTTCCCTTACATCACCTAGCCATAAGTATGGATATTTTTGACTCAATTTGCCTCATATTTGTCCTGAACTCAGTCTTCTCCAGATAACACAGAAAGCACTAAAATTAAAGCTTGGGTTAAGTCCTCCCATATCTTAGAAAACACTTTATCTTACCAAAACCAAACAGAATTGTGAACATTTCACCTTTTGTAACACGGAGTGATGAAACACTCATTACACAGGAATAAAAAAGCAGCAGCCACTCCTATGTCTCTTGCACATAAACGCTTGTTAACAGTCTTCAGCGTACTGGAAACCAACCTCATTGCACAAAAAACTTCTTTATCTCAGTATGAAAGTGAAGTACCCTTCCAGACTGGTGTACAAAGCACCCATAAACCCCATAAACTCTTGGACATTTATCATGGCACAGATGTGACTGCAGCTTCTACTCCAAGACACTTGAGAATAAATGCACAAATGGAGAAAGCAATATTACATGAAGACACTTGCAGTGGATCCATGAGAATATTTTCACAATTCAGCCAATTAAGTCTATGTAATGAATATGTACCAAGGAATATGAAAAGAAATCACAAAGATTTCTTTTGCATGAATAAGATTATTTTCTCATCCCATTGTGCCATTCAAATATGAGAGAGATTGCATTCAGATGATTTTTCTTTCATTTCCAAAATCAACAGAAGTGCTAAAACGAGTGACACAAAAAACTGTGCCATCCATCACTGAAGACATTTTGAAGATAACTGCTGATTTGTTCATACTTACCATATTTGCTTGAGTGATGAGCTATCCCAGGGCAACATAAGCATTTTGGGTTTTTTAAAGTTCACTTGTGTTGCATATTGGTGAATGCCTGACATCTGCCCTGCTCTACCAGCATGTAATCATTGTCCTTCATGTGCCCTCACATGACAAAAAATCCTTTTTTCCCCCCTCACATATTTCAGTTTCTGTATTATCTGTATCTTTGAAAAACCTCTGCCTCAGGCTGTTTTCTCTTATTTGTACTTTGGCACTGAAATTATTATTGTTTTTATGAGTTATCAAGTACATGGCTACAAAATCAAGAGAAATATTTTGAGAAGAAGAGACATTATTAATTTTAAATTCCCACGTTTCTTGCCAAACTTTAGATTTTTACTTCCAGAAGAACAAAGCAAAAACACAAGGAATCCTCCACTTTTGATCTAAGGGAAATTAAAAACCTTTTTTCTCAACCTCAGTCTTACAACCAAAAGTGATTATCAGTTTTAACCTTGAAAAAGCATCTGTGACTTGAGGTAAACTGTGCTTGCTTAATGAGGTTATCTAACGTAGTCCAATGAATTTGTCAAGGCTAATGATGACCAGTATGTAGGTTCAAGGGATTTTTACATCAAAGCACAAATCTCTCTTCTAATTTTTCATTAAATATATACTCTGTATGATTGTTGATCATCTTCTACAAAAATTTACTCTATAGTCATCTTTTGTGTTACTGTACAGAAATAGCATACTCAAGGTTTTTGCAAGTCTGTGTAGCTGAAATCTGGCTCACTGATGGATCTGAGGACAGTATAATAAAGTAGATTGATGTCACTGAAGCATTTAATGTACTGTGAATTAAAAACATGGACAATATATTTAAGTAGAGTGATTGAATAATTCATAATTTAGTGGACATGTAAGGAAATAGATTACTTTTTCTCCCCACAAAAGTCAATAGAAATGCTGATTCGAGGTCCAAATGTCAATGAGAGGAGGGCAAGGGAGAAAGAAAGAAAGTCAAAACTCACCTACCAATAAGATATAAATATACTTGGCCATGAAGGGCACAGAGGGTGCAGAAACATGAAAACGAGTGTTTTAATGAAAGATGCAGATTACAACATGGACATAGCAAGTCTGTATACATTTAATCTAAAATACACCATGTTAAAAGACCTTGTATAAAGCTGCCTTAAGTATTCATTTAGTAAAAATGCAACTTTCTTGTCTGTGGAATGCTTGCCTTAGCCTCTGCAATGCTTTCCTGTCCACTCTCACTGTTACAAGGACTGGGGCCTCCAGAACTCTCTGGGATTCTTGAGAATATCTCAGGCAACCTAAAAACATATTACATAAGGTACAAACATGTTCACCATACTCCTATGTTCTACAAAAAATTATTGTTGCCTGTCCTTCAGGCAACAATAAAATAAATCACCTTTGTAAACCAAGTACAAATCACCATCATACATGGTAATTCAAGAAACTCTTTTTCATCCAGAAACAATTGCTACTAACAGGCCTCCTTTGTGTAATTATTTAACATAATACCTCTGTTTGCTTGCACTTTGCAACAGATCACATTTATGGTGATAAATCATAGTCATAAATCATAGGGGTTTTATTTTCTTTTTGCTGTGTAGACAGGCACCAGGGTGGCTATAAAACCTAACATGGCTGTCCCCTGAAAAAGGAGGACAGAGATTTTTCTATATTAACATTCATTCATGTCATGGGATTCTGCACTAGCATTGTACTTTCCATGACAGATGACATAGCAATAAGAAATTTCAGTGAAATTTGTAAATTCTTAGACAGACCTCTATAGAAAAGACTGGTGCATATTACAGAAGCATATGATTTTTTTCTGTAAGCTAATAGCTGGGAGGCATGTACTGAAAGTGTCATCTAGTATTCACAGAGTGACTGAATTTGACATTTTTCTGACTATTGGATTTCCTTACTTACTAGTTTTGATTGAAAGGATAATTTTCCCAAATTATACTCTCTGCTTTTACAATTTTCAGCTTCAGGTTCATATTGAAATTCATTTTGTATAAGGAATCCAATTTTACTGAATTGAAAAGTCATAAAAAGCCATAAAAATTCTGTGCATTCATAAAAATATCACACTTTTACATACAATTTTTTAGGCTCCTTGAGGACTCAGAGAAATTGCTGCCATATTTGAGAAAGCTGTGAATCTCTCTCTCAACCTTTTTTTTTTATTATTTTTAATAGGATAAAACACACTTGTAGAATGATGAGATGAGGGGTTTTGAATATGTGTAATACACACTACAAGTCATTAGTTTGAAAAGTGCCTGCCACTGATGGAGGGCTGTAACTCTGCTATCTAAAATAATTTTCTCCATTGTTCTTACAGACTTAATCTGCTCACATCTGATAGAGGAGCAGTATCAGAAAAGATAGGTATCAAGAAACACAGCAAATTAAAGAAAAGTATATGCAAACATTCATTTTATCTGTCTGTCATCTGTCTGACAGCAGTTAATTTACTGTCTATGTGTTACAGAGCAGATAACAACACATCCTGTGCAGTCTGATGCATTTTTGGGGCAGAATCCAAGAGTGTCATCACTAGAGAATGTGCCCTTTCCAGAACTGCCAATAAAATAAGACATACACAGAAACCATCTGAACATGTAAACAAACATGGTAGTGTTTTTGCAAGGAATTGAGGGAGGATTCCAGCTGATTACGACATTGTTTGTTAGTAGTGCTCTGTTGAAGTCATGGGTGGAAGCAGTTGTGGACCACAGCTTCTGAGAAATAATGGGGGTTTTTTCTTCTTAGACAAAATTTCCTTGTATCCGTGGAAGTTTAGATGAAAAAAAACAAATTATCTAAAGGTAGTTATAATTAGTTCAAATATCATTGCTGACTATAAAGAAAGGCTCTTTTCTCTGGCTTCTTACCTGAGATGAGAAAAATGACTGCATGTGAATGAAAAGAGTATTGCTAGCTTGATCATTTTTACTCGGAAGATTTTACAGACACTGTTTACTGGAAAAACTCTATTTTCTAAAGTGTGTTGAAGTTAAATACAAACCTTGTAAACTTTTTCTGGGTAAAATATGAGAACATCTACAAAACTATGCACACTACTGCCTCCTCCTTCAGTGATGCAGCTATTTACATGTAGCTTGTGCTCCTACTCTGGTCCTGCTTACCTTACCAGTACTGGATCTTACAAGGTATGGTGATAGTATCTACTCTCAGTGCTTTGTTGTCATTACATGTCTTGCACATCCAGAATTCCAGAATGGTAGAGAATTTTCTACATTGCCTCTCTGCCATGGATAACAGCACTTAAGTCTCAGTTGGAGCCCACAGAAAGCTTGCAAACAAGATTAGGTAAAACAACTTTGCTTGCAGGGGATGCCTTGAGACACAAATATCCTGTGTTTTTCCTGTGTATCCTATTCTTTTCATCTCTCAGCTCGCTTCTTTCAGCTCCTTGTTCTGCCCTCTTCTTTTCACCCTAACATGAAAATCCTAGCCAAAAATCGTTGCTTCACAAAAATTAGCCTGATAATGAGAATTGCTACAAGAGGTGACCCAGACAGCTGTTGGTGCCATGACAATTTGTGTGTGCAGAAGGCAAACATTCAAACCACAAATTCCTTTCAGCGTTTCCTCAATAAATCACTGGCACCTGCAGTATCTTGCCTCCTCCTTATTTTTGCATGCAACATTTTACAATCACATGCACAGTGACCTAGTAAAAAATATTTTCCATAAGACCCTCCTCCACACACCGGAGTATGAATTTCCTGCTGCTCATCCACATCTCTGCTGCATGTCAGAAGACATATGGCACTCATATTGCTTCTTGCCTGGGTAGTCTTTTCCAAAATTGCCTACTTATCTTTGCTCTGCATGATGTTTCTTATTTCTTATAAGTGTGAAGGCAATGCATCACTTCCAAATTCCCAGATTAGAATCAATATTGCATTTTGCAAGGGTTTTGGCAGATTTTATCATCTTGGTCTGCTAAAAAGGAAAGGTGGCTTAAATAATTATCTCCTTTCCCGTCTTTTCTTTATCTGCTTTTCTATTATTAGGTTTTTGTTACTGGATTTTGTTATTGGATTTTGTTAGTGGCTTTTATGGATTTTTTTCTAACCCTTCCCACTTCATCTCCACCAAAAGGAGGGAAAGGCCCTTTTCACTAAGTCCTATAAGTTTCACTGGTTTTGTCACCACTTTCTCCTGGTTAGTTACTTCACACCCCTATTCTAATGCCTTCTTTCAGTTTATTACTTTGCAGTCTTCTTTTCAGACCAACTCTAGCATCTTAGTCAAAAATCTTCAGTTCCTATTTGCTTGCAGTGCCATGGCTTGTTCTTCAAATTTTATTACTAGTTTTGGTCTTGGTTTTTAGCTCTCTTTCAAAGCTCACCTTCACTGTGACTTGCAAATCACTTTTCTCCTCTTCTCCTCATGAGAAACCCTGTTCTTCACAGAGAATTCAATTCCTGTTAAGCAAGGAAAAGAAGATGAGGATGATACGGTGGTCTGAATGTGTAATAACGACAGTAGGTTACACCCCTTCACATATGCAGAGAAACTACAGGGTCAAATATGGTGGAAAATTATTACATTTGCTACTCCAGAAAATATACAGTGAAGGCAGAGAAAAAGGTGGGGTGGAATTTTCCCAAGGTTTGAGCATGCAGGCATTAGCATGTATGCATTTTTGCATATGGCTGTATCTGTACATCTCTCTAGCTCTTCTGCTACTGACCTACAAGGTATCCTTTTCCTCCACGTGCCTCAGTATACAGGGCAATTTGAATTTTTACTTCTACAAACCACAAAGGCAAGAGTGGTGAAGACACAAATATTTTCAACCCTGAACCACTAACTACCAATGTAATTAAAACAAATGTCTAAGACATGCAATAAACATGTTGCAGTTTTGTTGCAAAAGCATTTGAAATACAATGCAGGATTAAGGTTCTGAGGAAAAGGAAAATATTTCTAAGGTTGCTTGGCATTTTTAGCACAAAATGAACTTGGGGCAAAAGAAAGAGATCTTTCTGGTTTAACATTTAAGATGTTGAATGTTCAACCTACAATTAAGAAAAGAAATCACAGTGGGGTGGTACGTGAGGGCTTAAGAAAAGAGGACTCTGAATTGTCATACTATGTTGAATATTAATAATTCTGACAACTAATTCATGTATGTTCATGCATATAGATACATAGGTGTGCATGTTCACAGATTAATCCTATTCAGACTTGGCCTTGATTGGTTGATGGCTTATTGAAACAATACTGCATTTTTTATAACCAAAATTTCAAATATGAGACCCAAAGGAGGTACTGAATCACAGTCCGTGGGAAAAAATTAGTTTAGCTGTTTTGTAGGTTTTTCTTCAGTTTTGTTGAACCCAGTTGAGTTCATGTTGCTGTTATGAGGAAATGATTGTTTATATCTCTCATTTTGTGTGTATTGGAAAATTGGCAGCACTACCTTGTAATTCATCACTTATTGTGAGTCAGGGGACAATGCATTTTCAACTTCAGGGCAAAGGATTATACAGAGTCATAAAAGTAAAATATCACATCCCTCTGAGCTGAATCAACCCAATAACAGAGGTCTTACACAAACTTTGCAATAATATACAGCAGAATTAGTGGGTTCTCATAGCCATTAAGTTGTATAAAAGATTTTTTTTCTTATCTGTTTAGATTTTATTCAGCCAGCTGATGAGTCATGATCCGAAACGTCCCCTGTGAAAAGGAGGCTTTCTGAGAGAGCAGTGCTTGGCGATGGGAAATTGAACTAACTTAGCTATTTTTTACTTAAAGTTGCTGTGTGTCTACATTCAACTTGACACCGTGACAAAGCCAAGATACAAGTATGCAGCACTGACACTGCTCTTTAAAATTTATAAAGCAATTACGCAGTGGTTGCATTACCTGCACACTGTACAGTGGTAATGCAGTCGAGGTTTCACCCTGTCTGTGTAATTACCCTACTCGAGAGCAAGGGTTTGCTACTTTGCAAAGCCCAGTTGCCAGTTTGTCAATGCATTACCCATCACATAATTTTCACAAACTGGAAAATATTTCAAGTCCCTCAGGGAAGTTAACACTAAGACACACCAAGCAGTCCATCTTGAACCTTGTATTTTCTATCTTGGCATGGGTGACCAGCTGGTTTGGAAAGCACAGAACTTACTACTCCTTCATCTGAATGGCATATTAATCTTGTAAACTACTTGATTATCTGTCACTAGCTAATTATAGTCTACTGAAGTAAATGTCAGTTGCTTAATAAATGTGAATTCTATTCAATTTAATGTTCAATTATGATTGAATATTAAATATTCAATTTTGATTGTCAATTGTTTAAAGGAAAGAACAATACCTTTCTACAACATTCATGTTGCAAATCATTAGTAGCAAATTTGCTAGCAAATACCAACAGTTCAAATGAATGAAGGTCCTAAGATACGAATAGTTATGATTCAAGCAATTATGACTCAGGAAATGTGTATTACAGGCAAACTTTAAGTTTTCTCTTTAATGATGTATATGACAATAGAAACAATATTATTACTTAGATAGCTCTGACAAATCTAACAAGAATCTAATGTCTGGAAAAGAAATTACACAACCCCTCTTGATATTGTTTCCTTCAGGTGAAGGAAAAAAGTTTAATTCTGTTCTAATTTTTTCTGTCACATTCTATGCTAAGTGGACATAGAAATTACAAGACCTGTTTCCTTCCTGCAAACATGGTATACCATTTCTTGCTTCACATGTTGGTAGTGTGAGTAGGAAAAATCCAACATCCTCTCCACCAACACGCAAGGAAAGTTTATTTCTTTCTCATTCACTGTCCCTGCCAAGTTGATTGTAAAGGGCAAATATATATAAATATTAAAAAATCCCTTAACTTTCATCCTATAACAATTTTCAGCAGATCTAGTCACAGGTAACAATGAAGTTACTTGAATTATTTTTATAATTAATTAGTATCGTTTTTATTTACTTTAGAAACCATTGTTGTTCTTAGTAGAGTTTTGGAGACTCTGGTAAAAAATTTTTCCTCTTTCACCCATACCCAACATTCATAGGAACATTTAATGAAGCAGGGGACAAAGGAGTATCCTGGCTCCCTGCTGCTCTCTGTATTGCTCTTGTCAGTGCTTTCTGAGCCTCTATTAAGAAACAGCTGAACTTAGCTAAACCTGCAGCTACCAGCAAAGTTTTAGCAACCTCTTTCTTGGAATTAGCCATTAAACTGAGAAAGATGTTGGCCACTGGGGAGAAATAACAACCTTTGTATACACGTACCTATGTACCCCTGTGCATAATAAAGAACTTGGCATAAAAAACCCCTCCACAAGTTTCCTCTACCTCTCAAGTGCAAGCAAAGCTATCTCTGAGACAGAAAGTCTCTAGGCTGCATTAACATGTTTAAGTCATCCTGTCACTAATGGAAAAGAAACAGCCAAGCAAAGGCCTCTTCTGTTTTGTCACAAAAGCACGAGGCACTGAGCATGCTGGTGGAAATTACCATAACCGCGTATTACTGAGCCAAAAATAACAGAAACTCTCCATTTGACATCCCATCTGACTTTAATATAAGCAGCTCAGGTTTCTGTAGGGATTATACTTTGTTTAGTCTCTGATAGAAAGCTAGTATTTAAGTAAATAGTAACCAGAAGGATGTCAATCAGTTTTGCCATAAAATAGTGCATGGCAAGCTAAATTAGAAAATTCCTTGCTGCTCAGTGAAAACTCTGGGCTACTTTTTGTGATTTCTCTTGTTAATAAAGTGGTGATTGAATTAATTTTGTGTTCAATTAATTGTAACATCATGAAAGATCCTTAACAAAAGCAAGAAGAAAAAGAAGTACCATATTAAAGGTCATAAGTTTTCCAAATATAGGTACTTCTATGTGAGAATTAAGTGTCTGTTAACATGCACCTCTGAGACCATCAGCCCATGCACACATGCTGTCCTGCAAAGAGCAGTGGAAGGACATTTTGCAGGACAAATTCGTATTAGTCTGAGATAAAAAAGCAGAGCTATTTTATAATGTTTGTGCTGCCCAACACAAATTACACCCTAATGTTTCTTAAGGAGTTTCAGAGAGTGTCTCACCCTTTTCTGTTTCCCTCGTTGACTTCAGTGAGTGCTGGAGGCCTTGGACACAGAGGATTATCACAGCAGCTGCAGTACCAAGGGGCTGAGGGCAATGCAGGTTGGCAGGAAAGGCAGGGTGGAGAAGGTATTAGGGTTTTGTCTAAGGCATGAAACATGTGGGACATTAGCTGTGCTGGCAGCAGGGAAAGAGTTGATTGCAGGAAGGAGGAGAATTTATACCTGGACTGTTTCTAATCTTACAGCATCAATGACAAAGCATTTTACCCATAGATACTTCTTTTGGTGCTCTTCTGCTTATTTCTGCAAGGTTCACATTGGTTATGTCTACACATAAAGCATCTTTGCAAGTATATCACTTCGGCTCACTGGTTTGTGTCCACCAACTGGACCATCAAAACCTTAAATTCAAGGAAGACCCTACAAACTCTCCTGGCAAAACCCATGGTGTTTCCAGTGCAAGCAGTGTCAGTATTAAAAGAGCTTGTTATAAGGTCTGCAGTAGGGCTGGCCCCACTGGTCCTGCAGCCATGGATAATTCATTGAAGATGGAACACATGTCACATCAGCCAAGGCCAGGAGAAGAAGGAAGGTGAGAGGTCAGACTTTATTTGGCCAATGTGAACTGATTCACTAATAAAAGAGCTGAGTTAGCCAGCTGCTCACAGATGAGAATAAACCTGAGCCTCTGCCTCTCTGGGACCCAAAGTACTCCTGCAACACTATTATTTCTCACAGCTCATATTCATAGGGTCAGTTTACCCACAGTTTACAGGTGATAGAAGAGTGAGGAGCACAGCCAGAAGCAACCAATCATTTTTGACAGCAGGCATAGATTTTGTTTGAGCTCTGATAATACATGACATAGCTCCTATTAGGACATTCTCCTGGAAGGTAGTGAGGCATTCAGGATTATTACTCCAGCCTGTGCAGAATATGGGGATGTACTAATTTTATTAAAGAAATCCAAGAACTCCCCAACAGAAAGAAGTGCCTCTGTATTCTACTTTCTGAAGTTCAGAGGAGCTAGAAAAACAAAAGGTAAATTCTTTTTTAGAAGTCTCAGAATGCAGGTCTCATTAGGTGTCTTGTGGAAGCTGTTCCAGACCTGTGTTGCTTTCCTCACTCCCAGTCTGAAATCTGAGTAACCCCCTCTGCAAAATCTTTGTTGAATCTAAATCAAAACCACTAACTTCTGCTAAAGATTATACTTGGTAGAATAAATAGGCTGTGATGCAAGTATCTGACTGCCATTTCTTAAACATTATTTTCCTTGAACCATGTCTGTTTTATTAAGAATAACGATCTTTGTTTTTCAATGTAACATGTAAAACATTGCTCAAGTTACAAATTAGGTACAGTGGGTTCAGCAGCACTCAGGAGGCCAAGGTTGCTGCGTGTAACTTCCGAAATTAAACCAGGAAGGAAATCTGCAGTTTCACCCTAAGAGAGAGCAGGACTGTCTCATGTTCTGTCTGGGCCTTGGAAACAGGAGTTGGGATGTTACAGAACTGTGTTGAAAAGAAATTAAAACTGTATATATAGACCATTCTCCCTAAGAGAGCAACTTCATGCGTCACTGAAGATCTTGCTGTTAAATGCAGAGACTGAAACACTTCTGAGCTACAGAGCTGCTTGCTGCAGAAACTATCTTACATGAAATGACCATGTACCTGCATATAATTAAAATCATGAATTGCAAGATGGGTCGTATTTTGGTAATGAGTAAATACACTTGGTAGAAATATTATCATGTAAAAGGATATGTAGAATATTGTCCCAGCATTTCCTAGCAAACCAATGCACATAACTTTCATGCAATTATGAGGGAACAGTACAAACACTGTAAGTTTAATAGACTATAAATGCTAGTTTCAGCTTTCATTTCGCAATCTGTTCTGCAGAGGTCTTTGCAGTGTAACCGCGTTCTGCCCTGAACACAGGGTAAAATTTCCACTATTAACAAAAGCTATTAAATTCTTTGTAGAACTATTCTGCAATTATTTTTCAAGTTTTTCATTTCAAAAATAAGTTTCTACAAGTAAAGGCTGTTTTTTTTACTTTGGTCAGTGAAGGACTGAAACAATCAAGTTACATGATTTATCAAGACTGCCTTAATATTGCCCCTTCATCATCTTACCATTGCTCAATGCTATTTGCCAACAATTTCCAGTTAGAAGATTGTGCCAAAGACATCTGGAGCTTACTGTGATTGTGGAGACTATTTTGTGTTACTACATTAACAAGTGGCTTCAGCAGTTGTCACCTCCTTGGAAACACTAGACTGCAAAAACAGCTGGATCTTTTGTGTTGTTCCAGCTCCGCCTTATCCAGGATTTCCTTCCACAGCAGACTCAAGTCAGTCATTTGTCTCATGGGACCTTTTAGCAAAAAAAAAACCCAAAACAGGATTCTACAAGGCTTTCTGATGATAACTTGATCAAGAAATTTACCCTGGTAGCATCCAATATTTTTGTCATTCCGTTTTCTCAGATGAAGGGAATCTATCCTTAGCTGTCTGGATAGATAGAAAAGTGTGTGCCTCTATGATTCTCACATATGGTCTAAGCATACAAAGTCCTGACAAAGCTGTCTGGGGAAAACTTATTTGATATCAATTCCCGTTGTGTGGCCATGCTCTTGGTTTCAGAAATCTTACCCCCTTGTTATGAGTCTCACCTGCTTTAATATGACTATGGAAATACAGAAAATCTGAAGAAATACTGAGCCGAATGAGAGCAAAGAGCCATCTAGGGTGTACAGATGGGAAAAAGTAGAAAGGCAAGGCACACACAGCGAGGCCTGCACACTTGCAGCTTCCAGCCAGCAGCACTCTCAAGATTTCAGAGGCAGAGTCTGCATTGAGAAGGTGCATTGAACCTTTTTTGAAACACCTGGGATCCAGCAGAAGTCCTGATGCAAGTAGCTCCTCTACTTGTTCCTTAACTGACTGCATAATAAACTCTTGAGACTCATGAGATTGTGTCACTGAGCAGGAGAGAAGCAGTTAAGTAATGTTACTTGAAAACAAATTTTTGACCAAACAAAGCAATGAAATTGATGAAAGCACAAGAAGATTTGTGTCACCATAGCTGGTACAGAATAAAGACAGTATATTCATCTATCTTAATCTGTACTTTCAGCTAATAAAAGAAGGGATTATCACCTGCTACTGGCATCACACAGGCAAAACACTCACTTAGCATTTAACCTATTTTTTCAACCAGATATAGAGGATCCTTGTATGAAAAGAAATCTAGGGACACTTCACATTCGCTTTTGCAAACAGATTAGCAATAATCATTTTCATGGTCTTTCAGAATGTTCGTTTTTGACAGTATATGGCCAATGACTGTTATAATTAATGTTCTTTCCTATGACTTATCACATTAAACTGAAATATTTCATTATGGATATGTTTCATATGCCATGAATTGTTATGTACTACTTTATTTCATAATATTAACTCTTAATTACTCTTTATTCTACATTCCTTCATTAAGTATAATTACACACATTTGTGATGGAAAAAAAGTCTTTTGCTTTGTGAAGGACAGCTGTCTTGTATTTTCACCTCTTCTGTGCTGATTTTTAAAAATTGCAGATTAGTCCATACAATAAATAGTACAACATTGTCAATATGCTAAGAACAGTAGCTGTTCTTTAAGGCTTATCCGGTCTGTCTACTTAAGTATTGAATAACAGCAATTTTAGCCTTACATAGACATTTAAAAAGCAACAGTACAATAGTTCAGAGGTCTGCTTTAAGAAATTAAGGTGTTTCAGTAAGGAAAATAAAATATTGTCAACTGCATATGTAACTTGTTAAACAGCAATGGGTGTTTAGTAACAGTGACCAGATGATATTTCAGCTACTAATGTATCTTCGCCACATCATTATAGTCTAAAATAATGCACCTTAATATTTAATAATTAATTATAGGCATCTTGAATTTTTAAAGATACATACATACACATCTACATAAATAATACAAAGATTACTGAAAGAGCCTAGCACTCCAAACTGTCAATAGCTTTTCCAACAGGACAGCATGAAAATGTCATGAATGGAAGAGTCAATGTAATTTCACTTTTTTGAAGACCTGATCTAAAGCTCAACAAAGTCTTTGGAAGCCATCTTAGAACATTCCAAATGCTTAGTTAGATTAGCAATTATTTTGGTTAATAGATCAAGTTAAAACATTCAGTTAATACTTGCCATCAATAGCATTAATATTATATAAATTTAATGTTTATCCATCTGTGAGCAAAAGTTATTCTGACTGAAAGCTTCTTCAGTAAACCCTTACTTTTCAATTCTTTCTTTTTAGATAGTGCAAGGGACTTAAAAATCAGCCAACACACCTGAGCACACAGATATACATCTATAAACTCATATACATATACAAATCATTTCTGCATCTTCAGTGCTTTGGCATACCACAGGATTGTTGTCATGCAAGCCTGAGTGAAACATAATGACAGAATAATTAAAGACAGCCTAAGTTAATCACTTAATTTCTTGATTAGCCATTGAACATCCTTGTAATAAGGGTGAGAAAATGAGTAATTAATGCATCAGAACAGTCTCCATCTTTGTTTCTTTCAATGTCACTATAAACACCTCTAATTATTGCAGAAAAATGGTTCTTGTAAGAGTTCTCTTGTTAGAGCCATCAAATCTAAACTCTTATGAACAGATTTGCGTTATGTATATTCATATTACTTCATATATGTCACTCTAAAATTCATGTTCTAATTTGTAATATCAGTGCACATTGATTAAAAAATTAATATCAACATTTGCATTTGCATCAACTCCTGCAGAGCATATTTGTCCCATCCAACAGGAAACCTAACTTTCAGTTACATCAGGTTAAATTACATTTTGTCTTGTTAAAACATAGTGGCCCTGTGTTTTGTTATGCAATCCTTCTAATATTATCTGGTTTTAATATCATTTAAAATGTGCATGTTTTCAATACTGTGATAATCCATTGAATTTCTGCCTCTTAATAATGACAATTGTCCACAAGTATCAATAAGTACCAAGAATTCCCACCTCTCTTGTTACTTACTTGGCCACTTCCAAGCCTGATAAGCTCAGATACTCAGAAATTTTCTACCTGGTTGCTTCTAGGAGCTCCTTAGGAAGGTAATGATCAATAGCTGGGTAGCAATCAGAGGTACTTGTCTGTCACACAGACAATGGTTCCCTCCTGACTGTAGCCTCCTGACCTGTGGACTGCATTTCCTTCATAGCTCCTGTAATAGGACTTTATTGGGGTTTTTCCTGATTGTTGTGGTTTAGGAATGGTATTTAGTGCCCCCTCCACCAGGACTCCAAAACCACAGTGCCTCTTGCTTGCTTCCCCTCCCACTCTCTTCTGCCCATGAGTGGCCAGAGAGGAGAACTGGAGGCACAAAAGGCAAAGATGACCAGTTGAGATAAGAACAATTTACTGGAAACAGCAATGAGATAAGAAAAGGAACAGTAACAGCAACAATATTAATAATGCAAGCACACAAAAGACAGAGTGTGGGGCTCAACCCACCCACAGCCACGCCACCCAAACTGCTCCCTCTGGCTGGGATCAGCACTACCCCACCTCTCCATCCACCACCCTTGATCCACCAGAAAGGAATGCCCTGGCAATGACATGAAATGGCATTGAATAATAGTTGGGTCTTGGCCACACTCACACTGTTCCAGGCTCCTCCTCCTTGTAGGTACTGCAAAACATTAACCCTGTCCATGGTGAAAAACCTTGAAAATGACTAAGCTCAGTTGGGAAGTAACAAATTAAAAAGCATATATTATGCTAAAAAATACTACCCTTTTTACCTGCATACATTCTGTGAGTTTAAAAGGGAGATTAAGCCTACATTTAATTGACTGTTTCTTGATTGTTAAACTTGCGCATTTTATGTTTCAATTTCCAGTGATCATCATCTATAATTTAGCATGCCTTTTTCCTGCATCAGTAACACAGGCTTACTAATGTCTGCATTATACAATTTGTACCACATTTAATTAGGAAATTCTATCTGATTGTTAGCACAGTGCATTATGTAAAGAGCACTGCACATTAAACTATTGAGTTCCTATTCAACAACCCACCTAGAAATGTTCCATCCAATGTTACAAAATTTATGACTGCAATAAGTGACTAGAAAGAGGCATTAAAGGGCTGTAGATTTCAAAACTGTGAATGCACTCACACTGCAAGGTGTGAAATATATGCTCTGGAAGTTCTGAAACAAATGTACATTTCCTCTAAAATCATTACAGTACTCTTCTTTCATAGCTGTTTCAACTCTAAAAGATCTATTAATCTCCAAGAACGGATGTAGGAGAGGAGAAACCTGGTCAGTCAGTGTCTGATGAAGGGAAGATTTTGTGCAGTGTGAGAAAAGAAAACCTATTCTTTGTACAAACTAAATAGATTATTGCAATACTATTCCAAAGCATGAATATGTATTTATTTTAGGTAGGTCCATACATGAGAACCTGTAATTATACTGAATTATATATCTTATTGCACATAAGTGATAAAGTTTTCAGATAGTGAATATTGTGGTCTTGACCCACTAAAGATTAATAGTGTAATATCTGCCTGGGCTGTGAGTTAAAAGTCCTTATAGTCAGTATCATTTATTTTAATGAGACATTGGTGGGTTTAAAATCAAGGTAAACCTGCTAATAGGATTGTTAAGGTCAATGAAGTTATCCCTGACTTCAAGCAAACTATGTACTTAATGAGCTGGCTGACTCATATTCTGCATCTGAAATTTGATATTAAATTGGACCCATGTACACATTTTGTCAGTGTCCCTCAAAGGTTTATGTACATGTTAAAATTATTGTAATTAGAAATTATTGTATTTTGGGAACATAAACCAACTTGCTCTAAAGTAGAAGAAGGAATAAAAAAGCTAGAGGCGAAAAACATTTAAAGAGTCCCCCAAACATAAATGGCCATTACATTTTAACAGATTTTTCTTTTTAAAAATGGTCCAAATTTAACAATATTTTTCTATTTTTTTCTAAAAAGATTTTTTCCTTCCAGCGTGAAAACCACTATTGATATATTGCAGCTGTGTTTCCACTTTTACGTGAGTATTGTGCTATGCCTTTAAAAAAAAAAAATCTTTTTAAAAATACTTTGTTAATGAAGTTATGTGAGAAAGGCAGTCTTTTTGGGGGTTTGGGGTTTTTTTAAAGCTATGATTTGTTCCTTACTGTGAGAGGGAAAGTCTTGGAAGCACTAATTTCAATTCCAAAACCAAGGGAAACAAGAACAGGAACCTTTGTTTCTTTGGGACTATGCTATTGAGGTAGCAGCATGGCCTCCTATACTGCAAGGTATACACTTGAGCAAGGGCAGAGAAAGGAGACAGACTAAGAGAAAACAGTAGAGAAAAAGAGAAAAGGTATAAGGATTAAGAATTAGGCATGATGCAAGGCTTAGGAGTCAATAAACGGAGGTGGTGCTCGAAGTGTTGCACTTTCTTCTTTCACGACTAGAAGGGAAGCCATCAAGTAAATAGATATGTTGATAGCTAGCAAGGAGTAACTGACTTGCACTTGAGCACATCCAAGGCAGAGCACATCTTTCCTGGAAGTCTGAACAGACTAAGCCTGAGATATTGGAGCTATTAAAAGTATCACTGTACAAGCTGACAGCTGGGTAACAGCTTTATAGCCAGACTGGCAGAGCTGGCTTGGGGCTTCACAGAAAATGGGGCACGCTCTGAAGGGAAAATTCACATCCTGACAAAAAAGAAAGGCAAAATCCAGCATTTCTGACAATTTTTACCAATGTAAATTGATTTCTTTGAAATAAAGCTTTCCTTATAAGTAAGGCTGGACAGCAGGAGGGAAACTATCTAAGCACTGTGGGTTCTGAAACACGCATGTCAGTTCAGATACCAGCACCCAAGTCATTACTAGTTTTACTAGTAATTACAAGTAAAAACATTACTAGTCACTACAGGCTGGTTTTAAAATAAGCTACATTATCCTTCCTCTTGTGGGGAAAACCCCATACAAACTAAGTCTGCACAGTGAGTTTCCTGCCAGGGAAGTCAAGTCCCCTAGTACAGGCCAAACAATAACAGCAGTAATTACTAATTTCTTGGGAATTTAAGATGAGAGCTCTTTCAGTAAAAGTAACAAGCCTTTCCTGAGATGGAAGTGTTCACAGGACATAATAAAGTCCATTTACTTTCAAAGTTTAATTTTAAAGGGTTGCATTTTAATTTAAACACAGTTTTCCTCTCAGTTCTGCTAACCTGTTCCAAGTCAGATAATGCAGTTCAAGAACAATCAAATTTCTGCTCCTCTTCATGAGGATAAACATACATATGTTGAAAAATATAAAATCGTTTAATGAAACTACGTTATTTACTTACATTTATTAAAGTCAGTAAAACATTGTGGCTCATGAAACAGCAAGGAGAATAAGAAACCTTCTGAAGCAGTTAGGAATAAACACTGATAAACATGTCATAGCTAATTGTTAAAATTTACTATGTAATTAAAAATTTTTACATTCCACAACAGGTCAAGTAAACAGGACATCCCAAATTCACAGGAATGCCTAGTGGCCTAGCAGGGTGTATGGGCAGACCTTCAAAAATATCTCACAATCACAACAAACTGTGTGTGTTCCTTCAAACTGATGACCATCAAATAGTCTCAAAGTCAGTTGAGATTTATAATCAAATACTTTTCCAAACGAAGGAAAAAACTTCTAAATCCATTATTAACAGGAGGAAAACTAGGTAAGCTAACCAGGCTCCTTCAAGGCATGAACCATAATTTAGACACAAAGGTGAAATCAAGCTGTGATCAAGCTCAGTGAAGTGTGACTGGGCAGTCTGGAATAGAGGACAAAAGCATTTCAAGTTGCATCCTGGTTGTAACTTACTTTTAAATTGGCATTTCTTCATCTGGTTTTGCCCTGATGCTTTTTAGAGTAGAAACTGCAAGAAAACAATAGACGGTTTCAATATAACCAGTTTTCTTCTTATATGCCAGAAATGACTTTATATTTTGTGTATTCTTGAGACTGTTTGAGTTTTCAAGGCTTTGAAGGTTTCAATTTGTGAAAGTTTTTCAAGATTGCAAGATCTGTAATGCTCTGAAAGGATTGATGCTAACCATAGTGACACATTTCTGAAAGGAAGAGATTGGATGAAAAATACTTCTGGAACATGCAAAACTTCAGGTTGATCAGCCCCCAACATGTGTTGGTACTTGGGGTTATTCCTCCCCAGATGTAGGACCCCGCACTTGCCATTGTTGAACCTTGTTATGTTTTTCTCTGCCCAGTTTTCCAGCCTATCAAGGTCCCACTGAATGGCAACACAGACTTCAGTTGTATCAGTCACTCCTCCCAGTTTTGTGTCATCAGCAAACTTGCTGAGGGTACATTTGATCTCTTTGTCCAGGTCATTGATAAACAAGTTGAATAAGACTGGGACCAGTATTGACCTCTGGGGAATGCCACTGACTACAGACTTTCAACTGGATTCTGCTCCACTGATCACAACCCTCTGAGCTTGGATCTTGACCCTCTGAGCTCTGCCATTAGTTCTTGATCCACCTCACCTTGTCCATTCATTTCCTGAGCTTACCTACAAGGATGTTCTGGGNTCCGATCTAAGGATGTTCTGGGAGACAGTGTCAAAAGCCCTGCTGAAGTCAAGGCAGACAACATCCGCTACCCTTCCTTCATTGTCCCATTCTGCCATGTCATCATAAAAGGCTATCAGATTGGCCAAGCATCACTTCCCCTCGGTGAATCCATGCTGACTTCACCTAATTGCCTTCTTCTACGTGCTTGGTAATGATCTTCAGAATTACCTGATCCATCACCTTTCCAGGACTGGAGTTGAGGCTGACTGGCCAGTAGTTTCCTTTGTCCTCCTTCTTGCCCTTCTTGAAGATGGCAGAAACATTGTCCTTCCTCTAGTCCTCAGACACCTCCCCTGTTCTCTCTGATTTTTCAGAGATGATGGAGAGCAGCAGAGAAACAACATCGAACAGCTCCATCAGCACCCAGATTTATAGGTGTTGGATCTGGTTAATTGACCTCTAACCCAACCCTCTGCAACCAAGGGGAAGTCTTCCTTCTTCCAGCCTTCTTCTCTTACCTCCGAGGTCTGAGACTGCTGACAGCCACCCTCGGAAGTAAAGACTGAGGCAAAGAAGGTATTCAGTAACTCCACCTTCTCTGTGTCTTCCATTACCAGGACACCCATCTGATTCAGAAGCACCTCAACATTATCCCTAATCTTCCTTTTGCTGCTGATGTGTTTATAAAAGCCCTTCTTTTTGTCCTTGAGAAACTTTGCCAGTCACAATTCCAGGTGAGTCTTGGCCTTTCTCATTGTATCCCTGCATATTTTGACAATGTTCCCATACCCCTCCAGGCCTGTCCCTTTTTCCACATCCCATAGATTTCTTTCTTGCCTTTGACATTTCCTGGCAGCTCTCTGCTCATCCATGCAAGTCTCCTGCTCCTTTTGCCTGATTAGTTTATCATGAAGATACATTGGTCTTGACCTTAGAGAAAGTAGTTCTTAAATATTGGTCATGTCCCTTGGACACCCTTCTCTCCTAGAGCCATAACCCATTGGATTCCTCTTAGCAGGTCCTTGAAGAGGCCAAAGTTAGGTCTCTGGAAGTTTAGGGTTCTAGTCCTGCTGACTGATTTGCTTCCCCTGTACTGGCTCCTGAGTTCCACCATCTCATGGTCACTACAGGTGGCCTGTAATAGTCACCCACAAGTGTCATTCATATTAGCCTGTCCCTTAATTCTCACCCATAAACCCTCAAATCACATGTCTGTCCCTGGGTAGATATTGATATATTCCAGTTCCCCTTTCACATAAAAAGGTACTCCACTACCTCACCTCTCTAACCTGTCCTTTCTAAAAGTACGTAGCCATCCATGACAATATTCGTCATGTGAGCTGTCCCATCCTGTCTCTGTAATTGCAATAAGATCACAGCCCTGTGACAGCACATAGGTTTTCAGTTCTTGTTTATTCCCCATGCTGTGTGCGTTTGTGTACAGGCACTACAGAAAGGTAATCAGACAACCAGGTTCCACAGAAGAGAATATAATATCATAAGTTTTCCTGCTGTTTTCCTCTGAAATCAAATTCTTAGGAAATTTATCTCACTCCATGAAGCATTTGCTTCTTAACAGATTCACTTTTCATAAAAACAAGCATATGGAGTTAGACCAAAAAAGCCATTTGCCTCAATATCCTGTCTTAGACAGTGATTGCTATGCTTAGGGAGGTATATATGAGATGGAGAATGCATAAAGGATAATAATTCCCCTGGTACCCCGTCTTGGTTTTCAGCAATTAGGGAGTTGCTTCCTGATCTGGACATCATATCTAGACCATCATTCTCCATCACAACTGATTCAAATACCACTCAAGAACTCATCCAGTCCATTTCTTTTGAATCATGGTGGTTTTTACATATGGGAATTGGTGCTAAAGGAACACACTTTGTGGTCTTTTACACCCTACTACCAAAGAGAATGGTGCCACAAGCAAAACAATTCTTCCAGTTCATGCACTTCTTCATGAGTCATGAAGAAACAGAGCAAGGAGCCTGTGAAAAGGGAGGTTGAAACAAGAAGCTAAGAAAGTTAAATTCTTACAGGTGATTTGCAGGTTGTATTGCACTAGGAAAGGCTTAAATAGGGATGAACACAAGATAGAATGGGAAGGAAAAGTATTTACAAGAAATGAGAAAACATCTTTCAAATTGCTGAAATCATGCATGTTCTAACTAATGTAACAAAGGTTTCAATAAAAATTCAGGCATATCGAATGAAAAGAAAACCAGTGCAGACTAAACCAGAATTTGAAGCTAATGCTAAGAAGATAAAATGAAAACTAGTACTAAATCATTCACACACATCAGAAGAAACCCACAGACTTTAGGTAGAGATAGCTGATCATCAGGATATAATACTAAACAAATTATTTGCCTTGACATTCACTGTGGAAATAAGAGAAATTCCCCTTCTTTAACCTTCTTGTAGTGCGCTCAGCAAAAGGTCTGTCTGAAACTGAAGTGGTTGCAGGAGGAACATTAAACAAAGCAACAAAACAAACACTAAAACATCACCAGACCTAGATCATGTGCCCCCAAGAGCTCTAAGACATCTCAAGGATGAAACAGCTGAATTACTAAGAGCACCATCTAACTTCTGTTTTAAGATTCCCATGGCACCTGAGGACTGGAGTGTAGCATCTGTGGTATTACAGATGTGATGTATTTTTAAAAACTCCTTTGGGGTTAAGAAACCTCTAAGCCTGCCTTCTTTACTGAGGAAATTGCTACAAGTACAAGCTAAGTGTAGAATTCGTAGATACCTTGAGAAATACAGCCTGCCTGGGAAAAGCTACTGTGGCTTCAGTGAAGGTGAATATTTACCAAGTAATTGACCAATATTCATACTTACCAGAACTACCTGTCTTGTTTGCATTTATCCTAAAAAATACCCCCCACCATTCTATGGTTATCTGATATCCTTAATGCTGGAAGAAAAGGAGAATGAAAAAGATGCAGAGGGATAATTGCCTTCTCCTTCAGCCCTGGATAAATTGGTATGCATTCATGGCCAGTCTACTTTTTAATGGTTACGAGAAACAATTCCACTCTGAAGGCTGCCAGCTTTGGACTGGCATTGCTTTTTCTCTCCCTTCTCTTTCTCTTTTGATCATTCTCTTCCCATCCCGGCCATCACAAGAACTATCCCAGTTTCACTGAGATATCTCAGTCTCAAGATGGGCTTGGTGTAAGAGCCTTTCTAATTTTTGGGTTGAGAAATTCCTCACCCTTTTCTTCACACTTCATCTTTCTGATTAAAACTTAAGAGGCTTATTTCATTGAGGTCACCTGAATCATGCATATTTTTTTTTGTTAGCTCTCTACACTGTAGTGGTTTCCTGGCAGAAAGAACTTGCAGGGAAAAATTGGCAGTGCATTGCTTTAAAACATGGAAAGTTCATGCTATTACCCAACATTTGTATCAATCTAACTCCTCTCTGATCAATTTGCCATTATACACTTTTTACTTACTTGCTTACTTTTATTTATTGTTCCTTCTTTCCGGCAGCCAAATTTTATGCTTACCTGACATTTTTAAACAAATTTACAGAGGAAATGCAACTCTAGGTCACAGCTTTTGGTGGAGTATTTTTCATTTTTATCCAGGAAATCTGACTTGAGCTGTTAAAATTCCACCTCACAGTTTAATTACCTTGGCTTTAAGTATGCAGAATAACTATCCTGTGTTTCTGCTTCCCTGAAGCTTTCAGCTGGAGAGAGCTGTTGTAGTTGTGGTGCCTCCAGCATGCAGCAACCCTCCAGCTGAACTAGGATGGCCAAGAGGAAATAACTTGAAAGAATTCATAACTAGGATCTGTTTGGCTGATGAACAAAGTGGTTTGTTTCTAGTTTCTTTTAAGCTCTCATTTCAGAAGCAGACTTCTTGCAATTCTCTATGATTTTAAACAACATTTCAGGCTTGGATCCTATTGTGTTATTCCTAACACCCTTGTTCCTATTTGTGCATGGGCCAGGGATAGAGCTGGCTGTACTTTGTGTCCCAAATCCCTTTATTCTTCAGAGTTGTTACCTGGATCAAGCTCCAGCAACAAAAGGAGCAGCAAAGACCTGCAGCAGAACAGAGCTGCTCTAAGGTCCCTTCCAAGTCACCAAATGCTGTGATTCTGTGATCAGACCCCAGGACTGACAGATACATCAGGAGGGGAACCAGGTAGAGGGTTCTCTGTGGAAAAGCAAAAAAAAGAGAAAAATTTCTCAAAGGGTTTCTGCAGCCATTCTACAGGATTTGCTTCTTACAAACAGTTGGATATTGAGGCAGAGACCTGTGAAGATTTATTGATCTCTGTTCTGAAAGCTTAATAATACCATGACACTTACTATTAAGATGCCTTTTTTATATCTACTGGTCTTGTCAATTGGTAAACACAAGCATTTTATTTAAAGTACTGTAAGTGCAAGGAATTTTATTTTTTACATCTTTCCACTCTCCAAAATGTGGGATTTTTAACCCAAATAAACTCTGTGCATGCCTAACAATAGCTGAATGCCACAGCTTAGAGAAGCCCTGTGCAAACATTTGTTTTGGCAAAGTTAGTTGCCTGCTCAGTCTGCAGGGAGTAGATTAAGTCCAGGTAATGAATACAGCAGCTCCCTGGGAGGGAAAGCAAGAAAAAGTAAAGATTTTGCATTGGGGGTTCTCATAAATTTATAGCAATAGTGTGTGAGAGAGCATTTTTCTCAATGGGTAGGATAATTCAGAGAGAGAATCTTGGCAAATATTTTGGCTGCTGTGCTGGGCTGACTAACCTTACCAACTCACACTGAATATTACCATCTGTTATTTGCAGCAGTCTGCATGTTGCTGCTGACTCTGTATCACACATTTGTACCCAGCATATTTACCCAGCATTCACAAACACTGCAGGCTTTCTCCCAACTTTAGTAAATCACATGTAGACAGTATCTTTGGCCTAATCCAGAAGGAGGCCATTAATACACTGTTTTGATCATTGATACAATAACCTTATTTCCTTTATCTAATCCAGATAAAGGGAGATAGGCAGATTACCCAAACAACTTCAGGAACAATTTAGTGCTGCTAGAGAAAGCAGGCAGGATATTTGTTTTAAAACCAAGGTTTTAAGATTCTTCTTTGGCAGTAATCTTACATCCTTCTGAAGGCTCATGCTGCCAAAAGCCCGTGAAGTGCTGCATTTTATTAGCTCTGTTGATTATCATAGCACTGGAAAGCTCAAAGGGAATACGCTCTCTTACTGCTTCTGTCACCCTGGAACGCGTGGGTGGTTTCTCCCTTACCTCTGTTTCTCATAAAACACAAGCTGCTAAAACAGCTTTGTTTTGTCCTTCTGTTATCCTTCACCAGCATAACTTCATTTAACTGAAATTTCCTGTAGCTCTTGTTAAGCATTAAGGATCTTCATAAAATAACCATGCAGATTCCAAAGGGAACCCAAAGCCATCTCAATATAATAAAAGTTCAAAACTCCTTCATTCTATGTCCAAGGAATGGTGTGCAATTATTTGTGAGTGAAAACTCCAGCCTGAAGAGTAGAATCATAAAATGCAAAATTAGTAATTGTGAGGAACTACCAGAAAGTTGCAGATTAAAACTACCAACTGTATTAGAATTAGGAATGCTAATGCCTTTCTAATTAAAGGGACTCATTTGGTTGGATGGTAAAGTGAACTGGATCATTATTTTTGATCACTAGAAGACAGTTTACAGTAACGGGATTGGATAATGGTTTTGCTGAAAGCAAGGAAGACACTTACAAATGATTGTCCAAAGCTGCATTTGTATGATCCACTACTGTACAATCCATGGTGTTTGCATAAAGATGTAAAGAGGCTTGGTTTTGAGCCATTATTTTTCTACTCCAAAGCAGTTACCAGTGGATTTACACAAAGAACTTCTGCTGCAGGCAACTTCACTGACTTTGTCTAAGGAAAACAGGGAAGTTGGCTTATTTGCCTCATTAAGTATAAACTGTTGAATAGCAGCCAAAGCACAAACCTGCAACACTAATTTTTAGAATATAGTCATATCTGCATCAGATATGATCTGAACAGGACATAATGTGAAGAAAAGTGACAGGTTCAGTGCCAAAGGACATGAGCAGGTATAGAGATACTCTCTTGTGCCAGTTATGGTGATTTGTCTGCAGATATGTCTGTTGAAGACATCTAGACAGACTGATTTATGTATTTTAATATTATTCATCTGAGAGAACTTATATTTGCAGACATCTGAAAAACCTTCAGTGACCCCCTTAATGTGCTTGTTATGGTTAATCTCTTTTGCAGAGCTCTGAAGTCTAGGTTCCTTTATATTAACCAAGATATATTTGACTAAAAAAAATAGAAATAATTCATAGATTTCAAAGTCAGCCTTCTGCAAAACACTTAGAATGCATGAAAATTCATTGGTTCTAGAAACTTCATAGTAAATAAATATTATGTTAAGTATCATAGCATAAATACTGTTTCTAAAACCAAAGGTTTAGACCTTGGTGCATTTCCAGGTTTTGGGGTTTTTTTTATTTTTAAGCAGTTTTTCCTTCCTATATTGAAGAATATTATTGAATTAACAAACTAACAACACTTTGTAGCTCCCTAAGTAATTATTCATTTTAATATTGTTTGTATCTTTTTTCTTGGAGGAAGAATTTAAGATTAACAGATGATTTAGGGGGAAAAAAAGTCTGTCCTTGTATTGCTGCTGCTTATTCTACTGACAGCATTCTTATTCTTCTTAAATGTCTCGATCCTCTATTCTAAACCAAGAATAACACTGGAAGGGATTAAGTAGGATCAGCCTGTTGAGAAAATATTGAGACTATAAATAATTACTCTCTACTGCATTTGTGAATTTTGTGGTTGTCTTTCAGTTTTGTCAGTGGTACAATCTCGCCTAACAAAGCAGTTTTCTGGTTGTTTCCCCAACAGAGAGCACCAGGACTTGACTTTCCCCCCCTCTCCTACAAAAGACCAGCAGATAATTCAGCTGTTCAATAGCCACTCTGACTTCATACAGGCATTACCACGTCCTTAACCTCTTTCAGCACAATAGCACTTCATAAGAGAACTCTGAAATTTTGTTGGCCCCATGGTTTTGGCCCCCACTTACTATCTTGTCTGCATGCCATGTCAAATTAGGATCCACAGGACATGATCACATCACATCCAGAGGAGCTTTGCCAAATTTCAGGGCATAAATAGTATCAGTGCCTCTTTTCTCTTCCTTAGGTTTAAAGGGAAAAATGCACCCATGGTCCAGATGTAGTGCATCTTCTGAGTAGTTACATCTGAGCTTTAGAGAGATTTGGAAGCTTAAAGTATATTGTTGTGTTGAAAGTAAAATCCAGCCTGAGAGGTATGAGTCAGAAAAAAGTAAGTTGCGTAAGTAATTGTTGATACATTCCTTGAAAATAACTAGAAAATGTCAATAATAGACATATCTATACTTGTAATCTATGAAAAATGGTAGAATGAAAATTTTCAAAGCTACTTCATTCCAATTAATGAGTAGAGTCAGCTTAGGAAAACACTTTTTTTTGTTTTTTCCAAAATATATATTCTCGGCTTCTAATGATGGATAGAGCAGAAGACTTGATGCCTCTGGTCTCTGAAATCATTCAGAAACTCTATCTAAAAAGATGTTATTTTCTCAATTTTTCAGTATTACCTGAATTATTAGTGTCATATTGAGAATAATGTCATCATGAATAAATCCTGAATGTTTTTCTTACATTGCATAGTATGTGCTAGAATTTTTCCAAGGACAACTAAACACAAGGCTGGATTCCTCTACTTGTGAACATTAAATACAACTTCTTTTATTTAAGTCTGTAATTGCACAAAACATGACACACTGCATGTGGTTACATGGAAAAGCTTATTCTGGAAACTTGCAGTTATTACAAATAAAGCTTTACACTGTCATTACTTACTTGCAGAGATAAGACTGTAACTGGGTTCTCATCTATCTATCTGGCAATATAATTTCATGAGATTAAATATTTTGATTTGTGTTGCAGATGTGTATCAGCAGCAATTACTAAAAGGGATGCTTTAACCAGAAGCTTAAAGACACATTTCCTTGCAAAGCCAGAAGGAACATAAGCTGCATCAGCTTTACAAATCAATTTTTTGTTAAATCTTTGTTTGGATTATACACGAGTATATGGTATTTGTTTTTTTCACACTCTACTAGCATTCTGTCTAATCACAGAATCAGAGAATCACAGAATGGTTTGGGTTGAAAAGGACTTTAAAGATCATCTGATTCCAACCCTGTGCCATGGGCACTAACACCTTCCACTAACCCAGGTTGCTCAGAGCCCCACTCAGGTTGGCCTGGTCAGGTTAACTAGCATTAAGAACAAGGTTTATTGATTTTTAGGAAGGTCTTTTTAGTTATCCTGAGGGCTATGCTGACAACCTCAGGACCCTGTTGTCATACATTCTGTGTCTAGTTTGGATTAGAGGTTTCTTATTCTGCCTTTCTGAATTCTGGAGTGGGAAATTTATGGAGGAGCCTGTTCAAAGAGCAAGTGACTCCTTGATGAAGTTGGGATATGCATTCACTAGGAATTCTTCCACATCTGTTTTTTAACCCTAATTTATGGAATTTATCATGCTATTGCACTCTTTAGAGATTGTCTTTATACTTCGAAGATTTCTTACACCAGCAAAGCTCATCTACACAGATATTCACATTGAGGCTTTTATAAAAAATAGAAGGGAGTTATATAAAAACTGTTGAATTGTAAAATGACACAAAATTAGTGTACATTAGGAAAAAAGGTCCCCAACAAATAAAAAAGACCACAAAAAGCACCCAGAATTTTACCAGTACTTGGAACACATTTGGTTTTGTTTGACAGTTGAGCAAGGTTCACTCCTTATTTTTGTCCTCTGGGTGTCCCTCTTTTAATTTTAATGACCCCTTACACAGTCCAGATGGATATGGATTTATTTTTATAGTGAAAGGAGTTTATTCTTAAGGTTCTCAAACAGTTCCAGGCCTTTCTGAGAACAACTTTCTTTTTTTGAGACCTTATGATTAATATACAAAAAAAGGATAATCATGTACAAATTAAGATAAATACTATAGCAATCAAAAAGATACAGTAATTTGTCATGGATTTGGCAATATTACACATGTCAAATAATAGTCTGGACTGTAGAGAAGGATGCTTTTAAAATTAAGCCTATATGGGATCCGAGCAAGGTAGAAGACAAAATATGAGTTCAAAGTGTTATTGTTACATTTTTCAATCAGGAAATCACAAGAGGTCTGCTTAGTTACACAATTAGAGACACAGAAAGGAATTCAAGGTAAAAAAGGCCCTGTGGCTCACATGGAACACAAACTGAACAGAGATAAACTGTGCTATATTCTTGAAAGGAAAACAGGAGTGGGAAAGACCAAACCAGGATCTAGATAATATATTATTCTCTACAAGACTTAGGGATCTGTGCCTTGTCTTGCTTCTGTAAGAGAGAAGTCTTAGGTTCAATATCACAGCAAAGGGATGAACTAGGTGATCAAAATTCCTTTTAGATATCTTACTACTGCTATTGGTATTTTTTTGAACGTAGGAATTATTTTGTGTCCTACTGGAAAATCTGTCTGGCCAACATCAGACAACTACCAAATCATACCATGCTTTCTGAAGTCTGCCTGTGCTATACTAAATGTGTCAAAACACTTTTACATGTAGCACATGTCATGTTCAATAAGCCCTTGGGAATCTGGAGGCAGGCACTTAGTAATCAGATTTGTCAGTGGTGGTGCTCTGTCACTTTTATGAACCATTCAAAAACTGAAATTGGATCAGTCAGTAGAGTCTAAGCTCAGATTTCTGGAAACACATCGTTTATTTGTATCAGAGATAGTTTGTTTTATAGATGTTTACCTAAACTCGCTTGTCTGATTGAAGATGTGCCAACGCATTTCTTATCATACTAATTCAGTTGATGAGAATTTAGCTCCGACCACGTCTACACAGACTTGGCAAAACTGGTGATTTTGGTCTCCTGAATAATCCTGTGCCTAAGGGTCATGGCAGTGCTGGTGCCTGCAGTGATTTTCCTGGCAGGGACTCTGTTCTCTTATTGCCTTATCTGTGCCTTGCAGAACTGCAGCTTTACCTTTTCTGCTTCCATCAGCAATTGTCTAAGAATTCTCAGATATATCACCTATTGCTTGTACTTTTATCTCCACCTAAGCTCTCGTTGCTCAAAATATGTCTCTAAAAGATAAGACTATGGTAGGCTGATTTGTTAGACTGATTTTTTTAGCTTCTTGCTTTTCTCTTTCTCAATGAAAATCTGTTTCAATTTTTCTGTCTGTCTGTGCAGTTCCTAATGCATGTTGTACCTTCTTTGTTATAACTTCATTGTACCCTCTTTGTTATAACTTCATTGTCTGCTAACTTCATTTTGTGCAAACTTCAAGTTCTGCATGATTGCTTTTTAGTGTATTTTAGGTCTAATAATAATAATAATACCAAGTGAACTTTTCAAAAATGCAAAATACTTGAATAATATATGAAACAAACAAGAATTTTTTTCATATTCTGTGTCTTTTTCAATGAGAATCTCACACTGTACTTCGATTTACTGAAGAGAATTCTCTCTCTGGGAGTTATATACTGCCGCAGGAAATCTGAGATAATTTTTAAACTGATAAGTATTATTATAATCTGTGTGCATCACTCAGAGTTGTTTTTTCTTTGCAAATGCAATCAGCAACTAACTCAAGATGCACGTTCTTCTGTCATTCATAAAGTTCTTTGCTTTCACCTTTTATCACAATTTGCCTTTATTCTGATGATTGGAATTTTTTTGTTGTTGTTGGAAAAGGATCGCTGGAACAAATTTTATTTTAGAATTTAGAAAACAAAATATATTTAAAATAAAATCTCTCCATAATGAACATGGGGTTTTGGCACTTACAGTAAATTCAGTTTTAATTGTCTTCCCAGAATAGAAGGTTAACAGCTCGAGAGATGGAATGTAACTGCATCTCCTGTTTAGAAAGTTATACTACTAAAATGTATAAAAAATGTACTAAAAATGTATATTTGAGTATTTGCATGAAATTTTAATGCTTTTATACCTGGAACATGCTATAAATTTCATTTTTAGTTTCTCTATTATCTTCATAATAAAAAAAGATCATTTTCTCAGAATTTCATTGCATTGCACTTTTGTATCCATTTTAAATCACATAATTCTGCAACTAATATTTTGTATTACACCCTGAATCACCACTGCACTGTTTCTTCAGCACTAATTGTAAGAATGAATGTCTGGAAAATTTTATCTTTTGCCCATCTGAAAAAATGCAGGGTGATATTGTGGCTCCTTTCCTGATTCATCTGAAGGAAATTCTGTCAATTTAGAAATCTTTGTTTCAGGTGGGAAAAACTGTCCTTTTGGGTGTACTTTTCTTATCACTGACTTGGAGAAATGGACAACGTGGACAACTAGCTTAAAACAGATATGTTGGTTTAGAGTGCCAAAATAAGATAACATAAATCCTAATATGTCCTACCTGGAGAACACAGGTAGCACAGCAGAGATTTTGTTTTCAAATGATGGTTTCCTATTTCTGCTGATTCCACAGGCTTGAGTTACACAAGCTTCCTTTTAACAGCACTCCAGTGAGTGCAATCACACTTTGTAAACAAACCTGGCTTAATCTTTCCTCCTTTTGCAGAGGAGAAAATGGGAAACAACCTTGGCAAAAAGACTGCCATTTTTCAACTCATTGTAAATATGTCCTCTATTGGAAGAGTTGCACAATTACCTAATTCATCATTAATAATGTTGTTCTTCATTACAAACATTATATAGAATATGTTTCAGGCTTTCATTACCTCTACTCTTATCTGAGATAGATCATATTTTTAATATACATCCATATTCAGCACTGGTCTGAGTGTCTGTGCAGCTTCAGCTCCAATACTTAACAAAGTGTGTGCATTTCTGTTAGTATGGGGGTTTTTCACAGAACATTCCTTTGCTTCAAAGAAGGTAGCTATCCCAAGTGATTTATTGTTTAATGCTATAAATATCACACAGACCCTCTATTTATGTTTCTATTTGATTTTTATCTGTATTTTAAAACAATTTTTAAAAGTCCTATTCTAAGAGGGCTTACAACTGAAGGTGTACTTGTTTCAAGGACTGAAGTCCCAGAAATTGTGTTTGTACTGCACAAGTAGGCATGCTCTACAGAAAATATGCAATCCTGATTCCATGGCCATATGGATCCTGTATGTGTGTCCATCCTCCTTGGGTTGGAAAGGAGTAGGGTCTCACCCTGCCCAAAATCTGCCATCCAAACATTCAGGCAGAAATCTTACCAAATGTGCTTATGTTAAAGATAAAATTTAAACCAAATACCACCAAGTGGCTGCAAGGAAGCATGAATTAAATGTGTTGGGTGGCCAGAAACAGCTGCAATCTACAGAAAGTTTAGGGTCAAGAGTTACATTCTTTTTAGCTCTGGAGCAGAAAACTGAGCAACTTGCAACTGTAGAATTTTTCTTCTTCCTTTAGCTCTATTTAGCTCAATTTGGCTGGATCTAGCTCCATCACATCTCATGAAAAAGTACTTTGAAATACATCCAACATTAGTTTACTGAAAGAGGATCAGTCATTTCTTCACTGAAGATGTGAAATATTTACCTGATTAAACTATTATGTTATGTGCACTGTAATTACCTAAATGAATGCCATGACTTTAAAAGTATCAAATCAGCTTGACCAAACTAAATAAAAGAATATAAAGATTTGACCTGTGAAAATCAGGAAAATATTTTTCCCCATACCCTTTGGTAGAGTACTAGGAAAGATAATTGTTTGAAACTCCAAATAAGACTTAAAGCTTAACATGTCAAACAAATTCTGAAGAGTAAGAGACTCTAAATCCAGCATAGAAACTTATTAGAAACACTGAGGAATCAGATTAGTTAGTATTTGTTATGGTCAACAGTCAATTTATTACCAGAAATGAGACATTTCTTGTAAAATTTTATCACCATTGGAATATCAGTGCTTTTTGTTTGGCCATCACTTTCTGAAACTTCTGAAGCTTTGTGTTTGCACTCATGTTGGGAGGAAATTAGTTGATGCTCCACCTGTTATTCAATGCATTTCAAAAACTGCATGCTAAAATCCTTTTTATAATTCTGTGGAGAGGAACATTGAAAACCAATTTTCAAAATGACTGAAACTGTAAACATAAAATCAGGAAAAGGAAATAGAAACTCTCTGGTTTGTAATCTCATGAAGAACGAACCTTAGCTGAAATTTTCTGAAATCAACACCAGTTTATCAAAGAAGCTGAATATTCAACTGAGTCATGTGGGCAAAAAGCTCTTGGAAATCCATTCTCAAGTTGGGGTCTCTAGAAATTTTTCATCTTGTCAGTTTAAAATTAATGTACATCTATACATTGTAGTCTCAGATATCAGACTAGATATCAGACTAGCACTTTGTTAGTTAAGAATCTCTACTCTTTTAATAGAAAACTTGTAGCTTGTAAAATCTTATTAAAGCTACCTTTCTGTTACCACTTGTGTGAGGGAAAGGTGCTGAATTTTATACAGCTTTCCTTAAACAGTCTACAAATCTAAACAGTTTTTACATATAGATTTTACATGGACCAGCTTTATATTGTGTGTAGAATTTTGGCAAGAGTGAAAAGGCATCTACATGATGGACAGCAATGTAACTCTATTATTCAAAGCATCTCTGTGGGAAATTCCTAGCACATGCTTTTCTTCCTGACACAGTTGTTTTTTAGCAGCTGTGATCATTGGCTTGATTATCTTGTTTGTTATCCATGTGTGAAGGATACATCAAACAGAAGTGATTTTGTGAACAAATCTACTTCCCAATGTGCCTATGCCTCCTCCTGCATGTTTGGAGAAAAATCAGAGCTTTTTCAGTTGAACATCTGTCTTCAAGAAAAGTTTTGAAAACACCCTGCCACATCAGATGGCTTTCTTTGTAAAAATGCCACTGCTGTTCCACAAATGATTACACTCATTTTCTTCTCAGGACCCAGCCTCCCTTTTAAATGTTGCTAGGATATCGAGTGCTTGATCAAATTTAAAGGAGGACAGCTTAGGATCACCATTTGTTAATACATCAGCAAATTCCTTTCAGGAATGTGCTGTTCAGCATATTGTACTCTGGGATCAATTGGTTCCTGTAGATGAGGTCATGAATTACTTAATCAGGATACAGTCCTGGAAAACACTCCAGTGGTTTGGAAATCATGACATTCTGTGTTTTTCATGTGCCTGGGTTTGCTAATGCCATATTCAAATTTAATTGATACAGACAGATACAGTTGTAAGATGCCACATGACAGTATGCTTTTTTACAGTAGCCATAAGTAATTGCTCTAAGGTGGTAAAGAGAGGTGCAAACCAGAGTGACACACACATGCTAATTAGTTCTGGGGTTCTAGAAATTAAAATATCTACTCTGTATGAAGTAACAGCTTATTTCAAAGGTTTCTCAAAAAAATCAGCCATGTCTGTAAACACATTAGTTGTTTTTCTATCTTCTCATCCTCTATCAACAAGTGATTCCTCTGTTATGAGCATTCTAGCTATCAAAAGTTAGAACAAACACAGCATTAGGCTAAGTCTGGGGAAAAGAATATCAAAAAGAGCTAAGTATTTATATTGGACTCAACAGAGTTATGCCTTGGTTTGACAGTAGACTGTAGGACTACTCCTTCCTACTCTACTGCCCTAATTCCACATTTGCATGTTGAATTCAAAGACAAAACTACTATGAACTTCAAATGTCCTGAAATGAAAATAAACTGGTACATTCAAACCAAACTGGGAATTATAACTGAAGGATTAAATTAAGCAACAGAAAAATAGCAAAGTGTTGGGAATTAAGAGCTCTATTCACACTGATCTAAGGAAAAGGAAGTGTCATCTTCAGAATTTATTTCCCTATAATTCTTGGCCAGGTAAAGTTCTTATGATTGTTTGCATGATAGAGAGCGTATGAAACCTTCATTTTTAACTGAAAATAACCAAAATCCCCTATGATTGTTCTGAATCAATTTTGTTAAAGAAAACCAGCTGAGACTACTTAAGAATAAGCATGGTAGTGCTGGACAAGCCTGTGTCTCCTAGTCAGACTGAAAGGACTAAGCTCTTCATTTGTGCTGTTTATAGCAGATTATGTGAACATCTCCAACCCTCAGCAGATCCATTCAGGGTGAATCTGTAAGTACAAAGTGTCTCTTAGTGAAAAACAGCCACTTCCTCACCTACATTAGCTGTATGCCAGATTCCCTTTGGAGTAGGCTGGTAGGATCTTGTTGGTGATTTTTTGATAGTATGTTCTGCTAAAGCAATTCCCTGAGTGCTAGCGTGCTCACTCCAGCGTGCTGGCTCAAGTGTGAATGGATCTTCAGTTTAGGTCTCTGTTCCTGAGATAGGAGACATCACATTCCTCTGAGAAATGTCCTTATCAATCTTCTGTACTTGACATTATCTGCACAAGGGGCAATAGAGGCCCTAAAATACCTTGTGCCTCTGGACAACCCTGTCATCAGCTGTAGAGTGAGCCTGTCCTCACTGTTTTTCCTTGCTGTAGCTCTTCAAAGGTTATTTAACCCATGCTGGCCACAGACAGCTAAGTTGAATCCCACATTCAGTAATACTGCCTGCAGCCTTCTCACCAGCAGGTGTTCATCACAACCACACATTCTCCATGGGAATTAAGCATAATGAAAATCACCTTCATCAAGGAAACTGCTCTTTTCTCATCAAGCTATTAGCACAACAAATACATCAAGTTATTTATTTTTTCCAAATAGTTTAAAACATATTCCTTAGCAGAAATGTAGACCTTTATCTCACTGGCCTAAAGCTATACTTAGTCTATGAGCTGCCCTGGTCTTTTATGTATTTGAAAGAAGAACTGGGACCTTGCTTGATATATTAAGACAACCTCAAAACAGCTTTCACACTCTAATTAGGAATCCACTGAAAGGGAAAAAGTGTTTGTTATGATAAATACTGACAGAAATGTAGTTACAGAAGCCAAGCACTCCTGGTGTAATAACACTACCCATCTGTAACTCAGCCAAACAGAAGGCTAATGCCAGACAGGGAAAGAAAGGGGGATCAGGAGGCCCAGACAGAACAGGAACCAAAAGGCCCTTTGTCAAGCAGTGGCCTTTTCCTTCACCAAATATTGGTCAGGACAAGTCCTATGTATATGTAATGGATCCATAAAACAATTAGGGGTGAAAGACAGAACAATCTAGCTCAGCTTCATAGATCAGTTGCCATACAGAATATTTCCTCCCTGCAGTTTCTCCTCTGACTAGAAAACAACACCCAAGGATTTATGCCTTAACTTTGAAATCTCATTCCTCAACTCAGATATTCACAATTACAAGAACTTTCAAAGGAATGTGAAAGAAGTCCAGTAGTAAGTTGTTCTAGGAATAATCCCACAGAAGTTAATTTTTACTATTTCAGTGCAATTTATTCTTCAATATGGAGTTTATATTTGATTTACATTAGGTTTGACTTTAACTAATTTCTTTGGAGGCAAGGCATATTGCAATCACATCTTTTATGTCAAGCCTGCCCTCCCTAATCAATTTGACCTAATTAGGCAATGTAAAGAGGTGTAATGGAAGAATGAAAATTTTAAAGCCTGTTAGATTCATACAAGTTTCACAAAAACTGTTACAGGACTAGAGAAGAGAAACTTAGTCAGTGGTCTTTCTGTACAAAAGTTACCTCATTATCCTTCATGTTTTGCCTGTTGATGTGCCAGATGGTGCATGAGCTGCTGGCACATACCTCACAGACCACGGTGGAGTAAAGAGGGCAGCTAGAACTGCTGAGAGATTCTGAGAATTCTCAGAAAAGATGCAGAAGGATGGACCTGAAGGTATTGAGGAAGATTTCTGAGGCTAAGGTGTATATACAAAGGACACAAACTGATGGGAAAGCAAGCTAAATAATTTGACTTTCTGTCATAAGAAGGCACAGGGTAATAAGCCATAGGAAAAGATCAATGTTCTGCTTTCAGTTCCATCACAGCTCTGTTGGGTGTCTTACCAGGTCAGTCAACTAATCAGTCAGTGCACCAGATTCCCATAAAATAGGGGAAAAATGCTTACTTTACAGGTTATAGAGAGGTCATTGGCTTTTGCTAGAAAGAGGCTTTGCAGCATTTGAAAAATCTATAGGAGTGCAAACTGTACATGAGCAGAACACAGAAGTGAATGTAGGCAGACATCACGTCATCCATTTAATGTAATGAATTGACACTAGAGTTGGCCCAGGTTCATTTCTTATCAAAATTCATTCAGTGAAAATCTCCATATTAAACCATCAAGCATCAGGCTTTTCCTTTTTTTGTGTGCCTTCTTATTCTTCAATTGTGGAACCTTGCCAACCTTCTTCTCTAAGAAACAGGCCCTTGAGACAAGAACCTGCGTCCAGCACAGGCTTCCCAAAAAAAGACCCTTCACCCATTCTTCTCAGGATCCTCATGCAGTTTTGAGTATTTCTGCTTCACACACATGGCATTCACAAATCTCTAGCACCGTTTTTTCTTTTTCCATGTAAAACCAACAACCATCATGAAAGTAAAAGGTATCTTACCTTTCTTTAAGGGAACCTTTGGAAGTACAGCAACTATATTCAAGAAGGCACAAGTTGTCATCTGGACCTCTCCTTTCATGAAAGCCAGTCCATCTGCTTCCACTCTCCTACTGTCCAAAGTTTTCCATGTCTGAAGGGGGCTTACTTCTTGTGAAACCTTATTTAAATCTGTGCTTTACTTTTTGGCTGCTGTGCACAGTATTAACACCCTCACTAGCCGTGACAGACTAACTGGCCACTCTGGTTTCTGTAGGATAGGTCTATCTGATTTTCAGGATATTGTAACCACAATCTAAAATGTGATATATTATTGTAATATCCAGCCTGAGAACAAGACAAGGTATTTTTTCAGAAGCAAGTTCTATGTATGGATATAGAGGCATTTAGGTGACAATAGATGTCAGAGAAGCAAGCGAAGGTTAATATAATGAATTCAACCTGTAGTTGAAAGTTCTTACATTAAGTTCGCCAAAATACTGTACTTGTCTCTGTTTTCCTGGATAGCTCACTACATTTCTGATCTGATCAAACAGACATATCATCATTCATGTTTGACAAATAAGCTTTTATGTTTGAAATATTTATAGTGGAATCATAAGAATATTAACAATAAATAAGTTCAGACAACTGGGGTGCAGAGAATGAGAATTATGCTATATCCATGCAGGATGGCTGAGGATCTTCAGTATGGTAACCACAGACAACTGTTGGCATGTGGTGCAGGGTGTAATTGAAGCTTTGTTAATAATTAGAGTAGTTTTACTGGAGTGCTTCCCTGCAGATTCTTGAGATTTTGTGGAGGTCATTCTCCATACTATTACAACTACCATAAATACTTTTGGTTGTCTTTCTAACTCTCAAATTAGCAGCTGCTATTCCCTTTCTAAAATGACCTTGTCCACTCCAGAGATACCAATACTTAAAATAGTAACATGGGTTAAAGATTTGAAATGTTTTACATTTGAATTTTTCCTTCTCAGTGACAAAGGTTTCTCATCTAGCAAATTTGGTTTTGCTATCACCTTTGGTCCTTTTATCACATTTGGAATAGATTGTCATTCTGTTACCTCATTCATCAAAAAGGTTAAAAGCTATATTTGATGAAGATCCATTCAGAAAACTACTCTTAAAACCAACAAAGATCGTTTCATGCAAGTTAGCAATGTAAATTACTGATCCCAGAGCAACCTGACTCAATTATTTCAGAATGGTCTGACAATTACAAAATAAGATTAATCACACTAGGAAAGAATGAAAGCTGCAAAGGCTTGTCATTTCTATTTTTTTTATAATGTGGGTAAGTTAAGTTCAAAATATGGATCCTATGGAACCAGATTTCTTAGTACAGAACAATAATATTGTTACATCAATTTACATTTTCATTATAGTCACTATATTTAACTGGCCTCTTTTTATAGGTTATTCATATCAAAACTTTTGTTGAGTTTGACATTGTTTGATTGATCTCTCCTACACTGAGAGCCATCTGCCCGCATTGTTATAAGCAGCAGGATAGCAGAAATTGACCATTTGTTACTATTACAAATGGAAAACATTATGCTTTCATGATATCCTTAAACCATACATGTCTACTTCTGTCTTCTATAAAACGTAGCATATCAAACTTCAGTATTCATCATGTTCAGATCAACTATTTTCTGGTTTTATTAGAAGCTTCACTTTCTTGTTAGCTCAGGGATGTTGAAAAGTATATTAAGCTTAAAATTTCATGCAAAACTAGGTTATATAATGCTTTCACATGTAAAGTAGGTGAACAGATGGATTTCTGCTCTTGTGATCTGAACTAGATTAAATTAGAACTAGATTTAACTAGGTTAAATTTCATGGTCTTAATAAGGTCATTTAGAACAAGAAGAAACATTAAATAAAGGAATAATGAATTCCATCCAAAAAATGTAATCAACATCAAGTTTTATTTTAAGAAAAATAATTAGAACTTTTTAGTAATAAAATAAATTTCTTTTTCTAAGTAGTAACAAGAGAAGTTTAAGAACATACTCCATGCTCAACAAGCTACCTTCTAACATTGGAATTTTCTGTTGCAAGATTGACTTCTTCCATTCACATCTCGTATCCTCTCTATGTGACAGAGGATTAGCAACTGCTCATAAACAGATGCCTGTATTTGGCACAGGTATTTCGGCCCACAGCCAGCAGTAGCCAGACAGGTGTTTTTGTGGAAAACCCAAGTCCTCATCACAGGAAGAGGCTGGTGTCTAATGACTGCCTAATAGCTGCTCCTCTCAGACAAAATCAGTATTAGAGCCACATCTGCTACTCCTCTTGTGTCCCAGTAGCTGCATTGGAAACTCAAGAACTTTCTAAAGTAAAGCACCTTTACTTGATGAAATTGCATTTTCTTCATGCATTGTGCAGCTGATTTCTCACACTGCATGATGCATGAACTAAGTTATTCTGGCTAAACTCATGGCTAAATGAGAACAGGATTTAAAGAGTTAGGTAAAGAAATTTATGTTACATTAAATAGAGGTCAGAACATATTTCTTCATTCTTGCTCTGAATAAGGATTTTGGTGGGAAGAATAATAAATATTGACAGTCCATAAACAGTTATTTGTATAGTCCAAAGGCTTAAAGATTAATTTTTCACACTGCAGGAAGCAGTGAACAAGTAGACAAGGACAGAATACATTCCTGAAAAAAGCAAAATGCTTTGGCCCATGGCCAAATGTCTTTCCCATAATTTTGTTCTCTAAATGTAGTCGTACAATCTTCCAAAATTAGTGCTACTATTCTCAAAATTTCTTTAGATATGTAGCAGGGGTGCATAAACTAAGAACTTTAGATTACAAAGTTGGGGTTTTTTTATTATTTCTCAAAGAAACAAATTCTAGCCTACTCAAACTCTGTGATGAAATCTGATAAGATTGATGGGAACTTATGACACTCACAATGAAACATGTGGGAAAGAGCAAAGTAGACAAGAATGTTCCCTCTTCTAAGAGAAAAATAGTTGATAAAAGAAACAAGTAATGCTGAAATATCTCCTAGGAGCGGACTGAACTGTTTTGGTTCACATAGAGGAGAAGTTAGAAAAAGTCCCAAAATCCGTAAAGAGGAGTATTTATCTCAGTTATAGACTTTTCCAGTGGTGTTTTGGGGGATTTCTCTGTGGCAAGGAAATTCTGCTTTCATTGGGATGCTTGAAAACAGCATCAAGAAGAAGAACAACACAAAATCCCTGAAGAAGTATTTCTAATTTTGATAATATTTTTTTGATCTTAGGGGGGGATAAAGGGAGTCTCTCAAGTTGGAAGCATAGGAAAAAAAAGAAAGCTCTTAGGGAGGAGAAAACATCTTTGATTTTGAATGCTTTAGCTCAGTTCTTAAACCAGTCTTATTTTGGTCAGAAAGGTGAGATGAAAAATCCCTGTTAGGCCATGATTAATTTCCTATTTCTTATAAAAGAACTATCTAGGCACAGTTTATTTTTTTTTCCTGGCTATTTTTATAAGGACCTTGAAAATCAGAGGTTTTGAACATATTTTAAAGAAAATATATCTATAAAAACACATCTGTTTGCCAGTCTTTCACATCTTTGCAGTCTTTTTGGCCTAGTCCAGAAAAGGCTAAGTGAGTTGAAGTTTATCACAGTATTTTTATCTTTAAACAAGATCTGAATGATCCCCTTATGGAGACAATCAGATTTTAGGGATTCTAGACAAATTTTTAAAGCTATTTCAAATACTCAAGTGGATTCCATAATATTATTTACTTCAAAATTTCTTGCATTTTTTTAATGTTTACCTTCTTATTATTTTAAGTGGCCTGTATAAAAATCTATTCCAGTGTCAGCAAACAAAGGCAATCCCAATTATCTGAATTCCCACCTTTGAAGAAAAAAAAAAGAGAAATTCTTTTTTTTCCATGACTTGTTCTGCCTAGGTCTGGCAGCCTTTCTTGGAAGTTTTATCTGCCAATCCTTGCTGGATTTAAAGTGGTGGGATAAGGTAGTGGGGTTTATTGCACAAGCAGAACCCATTGCGTTATGAATCTATGGTAACACTGTACTTAGCAAACAAGAAAAAATGAGACCAATTGCCAGCCAAGTTCTTTATGTGTGGACACTATTTTTGCTTTTATCAAATTTTGTGCAAGAAGGAATGGGATTGGGGTAGATCCTAGTAATGTATGTCACTTCTGAGTTCTGGAGGAATGCAATCAAATCTATAAGTGGTCTAGAGACTGATACACTTTCCCATCATCAAGCCTGTAATCTCTATGAACGCATCAGAGTGTGGAGGAGACCAGAAACAGCAAGATATAACACATGAGATTGATTGTATATCATTCCATAGGTGTCTCAAATATTCCCACAGGCTTTAGGTAATATTTTTTTAAGTTTATGGCTTCATTTCTGATTCCATTTTCAACTAAGTTGAGAAAACCTCATGAATTTGGACTTTCAGGACCAACTGTTTTTTTATAATGACAGGGTTTAAAATACTGTGATGCAGTGGTGCACCACATGAAATCCTTTTCATTCCATGGCCTGTAGATGCACAGACTGGGGCCTCTGAACTGCTCATTTCTTTCCACCCTTTTCTGGATTGCCTGGAGCCCCTGGAAGAGAATAGCAAGCAAAAAGGATTCCTATATACTGAAGAACATGATCAGTGAAAAAAATCTTTGACAATTGGAGGGGAACAGTCTGTGCCAATACATACAAGACTAAGCAGGATGTAGAAAGCAAACTACAGTCCATCCCACAGACCCTGTGCACTTTCAGGTTAAGTGTGAAAAACCTGTGAGCAAGTAGGTGCCCATTTCCCACAGTTGCCTTTTAGAGTTAGATTTCTCATAGCACTTTGCCAATGCACATGATACCACCTTAGCCCCAGAGTAGTTCATTACAATATACAATAATGAGCTATGAACTCCTGCAGCCTATTTTTGGTGTTTGATATCTTACTAAATCAGAAATAATAGCTCACAAGACTAAACATGTGGAATTATATAGACAAATAAAAGTAATTGTGAGACCATAGTAAATCAAGAATATTAATAGAAGCATAAAAAAATTATCAGCCATACCTGCCAAGAATTACGTGCTGAGCTTTTATCATTTTACTTCAGCAAGGTATTTGGCACAGAAATACCTAATGATAATCAGTGTTGGTTTCTGGTTTATGTTTAACCTCTGAATGTGCTAACCAGGAATGCAGGGAATCATTCTGATTTTGAAATACTACTGAGTAGTTATGTGGGAGGGACTGTATAGGGTTGTGGTCATAAGGTAGAAGAATGATAGGGAGTAGATTTTGTTCTGGAACTTTCCTTTAATGCCATCCCGGAATATCATTCATCTGTCCAAGCAAACTTAAAATATGCTGATAGTGCTCAGGCAATGGATTCTTAACAGCAACAGAGAATATTGTATATGATGGGCACAGTTTTAACTCCTCAAGGTTCAGCACAGTTCTATTCTCTTCTGCAGAAACGCTGTACACTGGGTTGTCCTTCTGGCACTGTCAGGTCAATTGTGCAGGGCATTGTTCAAATGCTGCCATTGAGCCGCTCTCTCACTGCAGGACAGGAGTAAAATCTCCCTTGATCTTTATGTTTTAATAGATGCACAGTCTTGTTTTAGTTCATTCCTTTTACAGATCACAGCTTCCTCTAACTGAATAAAATGATATTAATAGTCATTACATTAATAAAATTACATTACCATTTACATACTTTTTTTGCTTACTGAAAGTCAACTGTCACGTAAAGAGTTTTCAAATGAAAAATACATTTGGAAGTAGCAAATTCTTCAGCTTTGCAAAACCAGCAGGGCTCTGAAATGTATAAAAGCTTTCATTTGTTTTAGTTTGCTACAATTCAACCTGGAATGCTAAAAAAAAATAAAAAAGAAAGAAGATTCATGAATAAGGTTCATTTCAGGACTTTTCAGTAATTCCTCATTTGTTTACCAGAAAACCCTAACAAAGTTCCTCTTCAGAGTTGTTATGAGAGGTAGTTTGGTGGAAGATTTAAAGAGTGAAGGACTTTTATTTCTGTTTATTGTCTATATCATGACTGACACAGGAATGTGACATTAGACTACTCTTACATCTCTTTCAGCTGAAACATTCTTGTGGAACTCTCTGTGTTGTTTATATTTAAAATGCCATTTCAGCTTCCAGGTCATCGTGTGGTCAAGCCACTACCTACCAGTGCATTCTGATAATATTGTTTCTAAAATCAGATGATACATTGTGAATACGGGTTTCAAGGACTGGTTAAAACCCTCAAGGTTACACCCTCCTCAAATCTGAATTTACAAATAGGAGGTTTATTAAAAGAGCATGATCAAGGTTAGTGGCCCCTAAAATTAGACCTCACAGCTGTGTTTTGACTTTGCTATCTGTGTATGAACACAAAGACTATTGGTGCATTTGGACTTCTTTAAAATATAAGAAAAACCTGTTTTTCTTTCCAGACTACCGTGCCATTCATTAGAATGCAGGAACCTCAAGGTACAATATTTGTATTTTACACATATTCCTGTATCAGTTCATGTTGCATGCTAACTGATAACACAGACATGTAAGGAATTCCCTTAGAAAGCCTTTTGGAGGCAGGTCAAACAGTCCCCTAATTTCAGATTTAGTTGACTTTTTTCCCAGTTTGATTTATGTTAGATACCACTGTAAAAGGGCGACACATCCTATTGAGGTGTTGAAATGATGCTTTTAGATGAATTAGCTCTGAAAACCTAAATAGATGAGTCATTCTTATTCTTGTGCATTTTTAATTTGAGCACTTACATGTCACTCTTCTGCTTTTACAGCAGTTTCACTTTCTAGGCAGACACAAGGGTTGCTTTGAATAACAGTGACTTCTAATGATCCCAAGGTTATCTAGAAACTGAGGGACTGCTATGCTGCACTTGTTCATTGCAGCTGTGGTGCCCTCTCCAAGCCAAAATGGTGTATTTGGTGGTGGAGGCTGGTGGTCTAGGACTGGGCTCAGGTAACATTTGCTCAGCAAAGGGGTCAGCAGGCCCTTCACAGAGAGCTGGGCACCTGCCCTGGTGGCAGAGTCTGGTTGAACCACTTCACACGCTTTGATATCCAGAGGGGCTCTGCAATCAGTAAAAGTGAGTTAGAAATTTCCATTTTAAGCAAATAAAGTCAACAAATGCAATATTTTATAAACTTGTGGGAAGTGGACAACCAATTAAGTGATAGTTTTTACTTCCACAAAGTAAACAGATACTTTGTTCACCATATGCTTATCTGAAACAGCAGCAGCTGAGACCACGGTTCAGCTTTGGAAACGCTCTCCTCTGAAGGATGGCTAGCTTGAAGCCTGAATTAGGGAGCGATCTAGACCATGCCCCTGAAATCCCTGTTAGAGGTAAGCCATTATTGTTACCTTAAGACTTTGCTACTTCACTTTTCCTAGAAGCCACCCAGCAACTGTCCCTAGATTCCTTCTTTCTGTGCCAAAGGGAAATAATGTGGTGAAACAGGATTTACCAGGCTGGTTATACCTCTACATAGATGTTAAGAGAATTCAAATTTCAATTTCAGTATGTGCTTTCGCTCAGATAGACTGGGCTTTGCTGAGACCTTTGGACTGCAGGGGTTTTAAAGATGTTTCAAAAGCAGGAATCCTGTGTTCAAATATGAGCATATATAAATATCTCGTTGGGGGTTGTTGTTTTCTTCCAAAGGTCAGTAACGTAAATAGTCATGTGAGAGAAGGAAGTGGCAAAAGGCACTAGACTGGAACTCCAGGCTGGGCTGAGCTCCTGGCTCTGTTTCAGCTCGTGACTGCAGGCAATTCTTACAGGTATAGCATTTCACTGCCCCAGCAGGCTGCTATTAATTAATGGCTGTGTCTGAGGTCTGTGTTAAGAGGGATGAGAGCAAGGAGTCCCCCCTGTGAACCAGCAGCAGGGATGCTTTCTGTGCCCAAGGCACCTCTTTCAAAGTTGTCACGGGTGTCTCAGCACAGCTCTCCACAGGTAGTCCAGGCAGTTACCTGCTTCCTGGGCTGAGCTTCACTTCTTCTGTGCTCACTGCAGTTACAAAATTATCATTTCAGACTACGAGAATCAGTTACAGGACTATGAAAATCAGTCATGGGGGGAAAGAAAAAGACCTCATAGTTCAAGAATGAGGGGATGGGGTATTTTTTCTCCAGAACATATGAATTCAATTTTGGAGAGAAATGAATCTCAGACTGTAAGCACATGAGGAAACATATGAAGAGTCAGAACAAAGGGCCTCTTAAATGCCAATCAGTCATTCTATCAACCCATGACTGTAGCAAAATGTTTTTGTTGTAAACCAGTTGTCTGACACATGCTTGTAAACCTGCCAAAAAAGATATCCCTCCTAAACAAAACAGAAGAAAAGTGGGGGTTCCAGTTCAATTTACCCCTGATTTTTCATAACTTTTGTTTAGTTCATGCAAATACCTAGAAAGTACTGTTAAAGTAAACAAAAGAACCACTAAAGTCACTCTGTTTAAACAGAAATGCTTATACCATTGACACCACCAGGCACAGAGGCCAGTGCAAACCCATTCAGCCTGTAGCTTGGCACAGCAGAGGAGGGAACACGGCTGCTTCAAGCCTTCAAATGGGGATCCTGATGAGAGGAGGGGTTCCCTCTCCTTGGGCACTGCTGTTTAAGTTGGGCTCCTTAGCCACGATTTGGTTAGCTCAGTGCCAGTGGAGGCCCAGAGCCTTTCTGTGTATGTGGAAGCTATGGAGAAGGAACTGAAAGGTCACTCACTACACAGTGGGAGGGACCTGGCAGCAACAGGAATGGAATCAACACAGGCAGCCCTTCAGCTCAGGAAAGACGAGTGTTGAATAGGTACTTTGCAAGCAGCAGTGACATTACTAAGAAAAATTAAATTATTCCAGTGTAAGCTTAAAGTATGCTTATGGTAATGCAAGTGGAACAGGAGTTGGCAAGCTGGTACTTCCAGAACATTAAGAGGAAAAAAAAAACCAAACCACAAAACAAAAAACCTACCAAAACCAAAAAAATGAAACAAAATAAAACAAACAAACAAACACCAAAAACCCCCAAACAAACAAAACAAACAAACAAACAAAAAAACCCCAACACTTGGAAATTATTTTTTTAATTACATTTAAAAATCCATCATAAGTGATAGGATAGCTTTCAATACTAAGACCTTATATGAATTCAAATGCTCTTGTTCCATATATATATATATTTACATATTGACTGGAATTTTGAAAAGTGAAAAGTTAGTATGGGGTTAAATACAATTATTTATTGTATTTATAATTATTAGATCTTTATTATGTTTCCATTCTTTGTAGAGGAAATACAAAACAAACTGTTCTCACTAGTAATCATTCTTCCAAGTCAAAGAGGAAAGAATTATTCTGTTAGGTATATAATGTAATTGGTTGGTATAATTTCATTTAATCAAAGCAGTGTCCATAAGCATTAGTAGATAGGGGAGAAACAGAATAAGAACCTTTGAACATATTTCTACTTTATATTTTATATGAAGTTCACTATCTTACATTGGGAACCTTGTATAAAACAACAAAGATACATAATTTAACATGGGAGAGATAGGATGAAATGCGGATCCAGTAACTTCTGAAGACTGTTTTAAGAATTTATTGAAAGCTATTTAAAAGGGCTCTCTGTTAGAGGGATAACATCTCAAAATACTTGGACTATATTGAAGCAAAATAATTCAACCCTAACTAACTTGTTAGAATTCTTTGAAGATATTACTGCCATGATAGATAAAGGGAATTCTAATTTAATTAGGTTTTCAGAGGATACTTAGCATTACTCCACATCAAAGATTACTCAATAAAAGGTATAGAACAAAGACTAAGAGCTAGATTGGAATAAAAACTGTCTCTCAAAGAACAAAAGAGAATGATGTATAGCTATTTTTAAGGAAGAAAAGAGAATATTACACATGGTAGTATAAGAAGTATAAGTTTAAACATTCTGAAATTTCTGAGGCATGTGTAGTCTGAACGGGACTTTTATAAATCAATGGGCACAGTTTCTGAAGCAGTATATCCACTTTGTCCCTCACAACTACCACAAATTTAGCTGCCTCATGCAATATCAGACATGTTTCCAAGTTGATTAAAAACTAATGGACTAGGGCAAATTACAGATTTCTTCAAATATTCCCTTGTCCTGAAAATGATTAAATGGGAAAAGAAAGACTGATGCGACATCTCTGTGCCAAACTAATCAAAAAGCACGGCCACAGCAACCATGGTTATCTAAAGGTTTATGAGAGCAGTTTTCAGGCTAATCAAAATTGGCACAAGAATTTTAAAACTCAGCAAAGTTGTAAAGCATACACAGCTATCAGACGAAAGCTGTGTGCTCACTGTCTGCACTGGCCTCTAAAACTACAGGCAAAGAGATTAGAGCTTCCCCAAGTTCAAAACTTAGAAGAAAGTGGGAAATGTTGCCATCACAAATACTTTATGCCAAGACTTCATGTAGTGCTAATGGAAAAAGGGCTGGAAATTCAAGACAAGTTTAGAATGAGTTAGAGGAGCAGAGAGAAAAAAAAGAAGGGAAGTGAGTTTCAGATAAACAAGGGCAGAAAGAAAATACCGGGCATATTGAGTCGGACAGGCTTTTCCTGTCCTTGTGCTGAACATTTCTTATGCTGCCTTCTGTGTTTTCTAGTTGTACAGTCCAGGTGAAAGGGCATGCTTTGCTCTTGTGGAGTTTTTTTTCATAAATATGATAACTGTTACTACTCTAACCCTTTCCTAAAAATTATGTTAGTAGTACTGGTCTAGAAAACAGTAGCCCAAAATCCATCATTCACAGCAGTCAGAGATTCAAAGCTGGGGACTACGCACCAATTTCAGGGACTGTGCCTCCCTCTTTGCACCTTTGTTACACAGTGAAGCAGAACACCACTATAAAGCCCTTTAGGGGATTACTTGCAACTTAAAATGGTACATATGTATCACAATTACACTGTATTCCAATAGAGTCAGCACACCATTTGCAGTAAGAAATCCCTTTGATCCTCTCCACAAAGTCAGGTGAGTAGGTTTCTCTGACAGAAAGTCATTTTATTGAGTGATTTGATGGAGACAATCTCTCTTGGCTGGTGCAGTAATTGCAAAGGAATAAGATCTCTGTAGCTATTCTGGATCATGAAAATATTTTTTAAATTATACTCTTTATCCTTACGATAAAGAATATAATTTTCAATTTATTTTCAGCACACAGGCTGCAATAATTTTTGCAATCTAAATGAGGATACAGTTCTCAGACAAACAGTCGGAATAGGAGCTGGGTTGATTAGTAAAGGGCAAATTTCCAAAGGATCTGCAGCACCAAGGGTTGCTGCCACTGCAGAGAGAGCCCTGTGTGTGTCACAGAGCTGACCACATTTGGATGGTTGCCTTCTTAGCTGCTGCAAGCACAAATACCCGTTTTCATCAGCTTATGAAGGAAAAGTTGGCTCCCATAGACACCCGTTACTAAGAGTGCAGACTGCAGCACAGGAAATGCAGTCATGTTCAAGCCTTTTCCTCTGTTTAAGTCCACATGTTCAGTGTCCTGTATTGTTTGCTGTATACTCACCAGCACTTTGATGTTCTTTGGGGGTCCCCAAACTGGCCTTTTCCTATTTGCCTGAAGAGAGTTGTCCTGAACAAAATTCACCACAGAGAGAAAATTAAGAACCAAAACAATGCACAGAGAAAAAATTAAGAACTAAAATGACAGAACCACTCTGCAACCTTGTCTATGGGGCTCAAAGAATCACTGGAGAGGTGGCAGAGGGCCACGAGGCTAGGAGGATGGTCTAATGAAGGACCAAAACCGCATCAGAAGTTTGGGGTAACAAAGTTTTGTGCAAATGAGCCTTTTCCTGAGCAGTGCAGAACCTCAGAGTCACAACTCCTAGCACTCATCCTAACCCAGCCATTAGAAGCTGGAGCAGTTGCTTTGATCAACCATTTGTGCTAACATTGTTTGCAGTGGCATAAATAAGGAGTACTTCTATTTTGGTCAGAGAAGTTTAGCCCAGAATAAAACTGCAGTGACATCAATACGAGACCACAAAGATCACAGTCTGGCAGTTTATGGAATAGCTATGATCCCACACAGACAATGTTTCCCGGGAACAGGAGTTTTCTGTAATTCATTACTAAACTTTTAAATCCTCAGAAGAGTGACAGTAAATTCGTTCTATTTATTGTTAGCTGAAGGTCAGTTTTGCTGAGTGTTTATCGTGTAGAATACTCTCCCAGATCAGGTTGGACAAAACAGCTGGTAAATAAACCATAAAAACATCATGTGCACCCTCAGTGCATCATGTGCACCCTCCAAAAACACACAGTTTCATGGTTGCATTCACAACTGCCCCAGCATGATTTTCTGGCTTTCTGTTTCTATCTACCATTAGTGGAGTGCCTAAGATTAAGCTGATGGCTCTGCAGGTGGTTTTCTCTTAAACAGGAACAACCCCTTGTCATGAACTGACATCAAGGGATGTGGGATTCCCAAGCAGACAGATTCCAGGCTGCTTAAATGGGCAACACAAGGGCCAGGTGGACACCAGAGCTGAGGTCCAGCCAGCACAGGTTTCAGCAGTCAGGTGAACACTAAAGACTTTGCATTGCACCAAGATCTGCTAACACAGAGGGCATCCAAGAAACCATTGCTGACATGAATGCAGATTTGGGAATTTTGCATTAGCAGGATGGTGATTGCAAGTTTTAGGGCTGTATTGCTAATGATAATAGGGTGAGAAAGTCACTGTAATGTGCTATAAACAAGTCTTCATATTGCAGTAATTCTCCCATGAACTGAAACTCTTTTTAAGGAACATTATTGTTCCATGTCGTTCCTGGTGTTTTCTAACAGTGTTCAGAGGAAACGACTGGCTTTCTGAGTGCCAGATCCCAGGGTATAGAAACAATGGGGGGCCATATAAAAATAAAAAAAATTAAAAATAAAAAAAGAATTAATATTTTTCAGGCAGCCTTCTGACTTACTACAAAAACCTCCCGATGTTCCTTGCTAGGGACTGGGATTTGTAATAACACCAGTAAAGTCAGAGGTTTGCAGACAAAAGTTCATTGCTGTTTTCAAACGAAATACTCACTGTATTCAGATCAGCTTTCCCATGTAGTTTTCTGCACTCTCTCCTCCTTGTTTCAAGCATATTTCTAGGTAGAGCCTTTTCCTGACCTTTCAGGTTATTCCTAGATTTTTCTTTAAAGGGGTGGGTGGCATTTCAGTAGGCTGGGCTCACTTGCTCAGTCACAACAAAGGAAAATAAAAATAACCAGCTGAAAAAGTGAAGTTGCTGGAATGTGTAATACTCAGCATTAAAATGGCACAAAGTGCCTGCCTATTTATAGCTCTTGTTTTGAGAAAGAGTGAGACACACTTTGGGCACAATGGATCACCCAGGAAAACTCGTGGCCTTGCATTCTGCATGTGAAAGACTTTTTGTTTGTTGCAATACCAGTAATTTCCCAGGAAAATGAGGTTTATTCAGCATTTTTTTTATCTCTTTTATGCAAGCAAATGCCAGATTTGACATGCCAGTTTGGTTGCTGAGTAAAGACTCGGATGACTAAATAAAACTGTATTTGCTGTAATTCAGATTTATCCACATATCTTCATCATTACACCTTTGCTGAGACATGCAAGCTTAGCATGATTATACAAGAAAAGTGTTTTCCTGTATTAGAAGACCTGTAATATCTCATTCATCAAATGATAAGACTGAGGAGGACCAAACACCCTCAATTTATCAATATCTGTATTTTTATGTGCTTTTTTTTCCATGCTGAACTATATTTAATAAATTATGAGTTTCTCTCTTTCTTTCAAAGTTTCACCTAATTTTTTATTTTCCAGTTCAGTAGAAGGTAGGAAAGAATGAAATGTCAGAAAGCAAAACAACTGGAGAGAAATAACGAAACTGCTATTTGCAAGAAATAGAAGAAAGCTATGCTGCAAATAACATGCAGAAGACATAAACAAAAAGGCAGCACTTTCAGTAGCACCCCAGAAATTTTTGATGCTGTGCTTAAAATAAGCCAAGCCTTGCTGTGCACCATGTGGACTGACAGTAGACAAGCCTAAATAGTAAGAGTACTTTAAATAACAAGTAAATAAGAGTTAATAAAAGCTCATTCTGTGAACTGAGGGCCACAAGAAACTCCCCGTAAGGTCAGAAGGTCAGTCCTGTGGTCCATCTGGCTCAATCCTCTATCTCCAACAGCAGCAATAGGAGATGCTGGTTAGGAAGAGCATGTGAGCTGAGCCCTGCAGGCTCTTCTCCTCATGCTCCCCAATACCCCCAATTCTGGAGCAGAGGCCAAGAGGGCATTTTTCTGTCTATTCCCTTCAGCATGTCCCCATATGGCACTCACTTTGGAAAAAGAGCTAGAGACTGCCCATGCCTTTTGGAGTCTGAAACCTGAAATCATGACAACAAAGATAGGATCAAAAGTGGGGGAAAGTGCAGTAGAAAAATGAAGGGGAAAAGATTCTGAGAAGATTTTGAATTGATTCAACAGAGNTGAAGTATGTCCATGGGAACAGTATGCTTTAGCTTTTTGGCCCAAAAGACGAACTTAAAAAAAAAAAAAAGAGAGAGAGAGAGAAAAGAAAAAGAAATTCTGAACTGAAGCCAAATAATAAACGTGGTCCTGTGGATCCATTAAGGTACATTAATGCTGCCACTTTCCCATCTGTTCCCTGAAGTTCCAAACCAAAAACAAGTCATCTGCAATTTTGGCTCCCTTATTGTGTGAAACATTCATCTATTAAATTAATCTGGAGAAAATGTATCTATTTCATCCCTGGTGGGACTTGTTTTGTTTTGATAGGGTTGCATACCATGGATTGTAGCCCATGGAGGCCACAGACAAAAAACATGTGAATAAAAAAATAGCAAATGAAACAAATAAATAATGGCTACATGCTATTTTCTTTTCCTCTAGCAGAAATGCCTTTGGAATAACTGCAATTTTTTTCTGTTGTGTTGAGAAGGCTGGCAATTTACACTAAGAAAATTGGCACAATAACCCTGGGAATCCTTATTTTTTTCATGAACAATGTACAATGACAAAATTTAATTCCATGTTCTTAAATTCTGATAAAACTTTCAACTATGAAACAAAATTCCTTGTGCCTGTATCACAGAGGGAAAAGCTCATGCCTGACCTTGTTAAGCAAAAAAATCTAAAATCTTCGCAATCTCCTGAGCCAATAATTCCTGGATCTTTGGTATTGCAAAATTACCTTCTGTTACCTCCCAATTATGATAACTCATTTAGCTCACTATGGTGATGCAATCACCTCCTTGCAGCAGTGACAAAATTTATTTCTAGTGTTTCTAAACCATATTTCAGTTCAGAGTGTTCAATACCATGACATAAAAGTAGCCTAGAAACATGACTGTTGATATATTTAGCAAAGTTGTGCTCATGTATGTGTTTCCACTTAGGGCTAATCTGTATGGTTTAATAACCATTAGGTGGAAAGCCCCCTAGTCTCCCTAGACACCCCACCAAAATTGGCACACACCCTGCAGAGAATAAATCTCTAACTAGCCACTTCCAGGGAAGATGTGCCATTTCTGCAGCTCACATTCTGTAGCTCTCCCTATCTCCAGTTGTGGTTCTGTTTCTGTGGCTGATTAAATGGATTATCTTTTCATCCATTCCTGTACAAAAGTACTTCCCAAACTGTTGATTAATTAAGCCACAGCCTCACATGTGATTAGGGCACAGGACTGTGAGTCAGGCAGTTCCCTCTATAGTTATGTCTGGCACCCAGCATTTTCCTGCAAAAGGCAGTTACAGCATCACAGAATCACAGAATCACAGACTCAATTAGGCTGGAAAAGGCTCTGAGATCATAAAGTCCAACCTATGACCGAACACCACAGTGTCAACTGGACCAATGCACCGAGTGCAGTCTTTTCTTAACACCCTTGTGGATGGTGGCCCCATCACCTCCCTGAGCAGCCCATTCCAAAATCTAATCACCCTTTTTGTGAAGAATTTCCTCCTAATGTCCAACCTAAACTGCCCCTGGCACAACTTAAAGCTATGCCTTTGTCCTTTATCCCCCTTGTCCTTTCCCTAGCTGCCCGGGAGAAGGAGCTGATCCTCACTTGGCTACAACCTCCTTTCACATAGTTATGTCATGAATGAGTGTTTTAAGAGCACTTAGAGAGTGAGTGGAAAAATTATCAATAAAAAACAGGTTTAATACGAAAGCAACAGCACAACAAAGTTTATTGGTGAGGTTCACTCTACGTACTCCACTATTCTGCTTAAAGGGCTACAAGAGAGTGGACTTTAGTCATAATAATGCTTCATCCTGGCCACATTTGGGGTTGGAAAGTTTCTTTGGAAATTTGAAAATTCCTTCCAGCCCTTCTCATGGATGGATGTCATACTGGCCAACTTTCAGTCCAGGACCTCCTGATTTAGCCAGGACTGATGAGAAATGATGGAAAGCAATTTAGCGAGCTCTTCCACCACCCTAGGATGAATCCCATCTGCTCTCAAAGATTTGTGAGCATCTTAGTGGCCCAGCAGGTCACTAACTACCTCCTCCTGGATTTCAGGGGATCCATTCTGCTCCCCATGCCTGCCTACCAGCTCAGGAGGCCAGCTGCCCTGAGAATAACCGGTCTTACTGTAGAAAAGTGAGGCAAAGAAGGCATTAATTACCTAAGTCTTTTCCTCATCTTTGGTTGCTATATTCCCCCCACATCCAATAAAGAATGGAGATTTTCATTGCACTTCCTTTTTTAAAATTTATTTTTGTATTTATAAAAACACCTTTTATTATTCTTTACATAAGTGGTCAGCTTCAGTTCTACCTGACATTTTGCCTCTAATATTCTTTCTGCATGATCTAATGACATCCCTAAACACCTCCTGCCCCTTTTTCCAAACATGATACACCCTCTTTTTCTCTCTGAGTTCTTGTGAAAAGCTCCCTGCTCTGCCAGGTCAGTTTTCTTTCCTGATGTTTCAATGTCTCTATTCCTAAAACACAGAGTGCTCAAACAGGGGTTTATAAAACATGCCTTTCCCACAGGTATCTTTAAGTCAGTAATGCTATAAAGTGAATGCATAGCTTCGATAATATGATTTCAAAATGAAAATATATTTAAATTAATAATGGTGCCATCCAGTGCTTTTCTGCTGCATATTAAATTTATTTAGATATATTTAGTCTGTTTTATTTTAAATTCGAAAACATCCTCTTCCTACTGTTCATAAATTATACAATTAGGGTTTAAATTTGTAACAAACTTTCAAGTAAATTACAGCATTAAATTTACTTACAGAGATTTTAATTGGGTTTATTTGTGCTTCCTCTTACTGAAAGTCTTTAGAGCTGCTGTAAATCAACATGCATCAATTTACTTTTGCAGCAGAACTAAATTTAAAGTTACTGCCTTATAAAAATGCCTCTATCAAAAAAGCAAAAAATGTCTCTATCAAAAATCCCTTTTGAATCTAACCCACTTCATTCTGCAATAACTCACCTAAAACAGGTATTGCAGGGAAGTTCTGAGATATCATGCCTGCATGACCAACACAAGAATAAGATTTCCTCTGACAAACTTAATAACTATTTCTGTGGTGATATGGCAGTACTATGAAGAAATTAGCAAATAAGAAGAGTTCTTTCTTCACTTTTGCATAGCAAAGGCAATAGTAAATGTAGTAACTTCAGGAATTCAAGTCATCAAGCCACAGAATGAGAAAGAAGGATGAAGGTGTAAGCTATGCTCTTTTGAAATACACCCCTCTTCTCTAGATGGGAAGGAGAAATTGAAGCTTCACCCCTTGGATGCAGATGTGGAAAATCCAGTTAATAGCACTATTAGACTCTGTAATTTTGATAAACGCAGCTTTTGATTTTAAAAAGGAGTAGAATGCAAGCAAAACAAGATAGCTGATATTGACATGTCTGGCTATGTGCCCAATGAACATTAGTGGTTCCTGATAACACCTTTCTACCTTGCTTCATCAAGTTTCACACATATAGCTCAGAATATAGCTCAAAGAACAGTTTAATTAACAGTGCAGTCCTCTGGTGAATATATAGTTCAGTACAGCTTTCAAATACACCAGCAGAGCTGCGATCTACTGCTACTGCCTGGGAAATGGGCTCAGTTATAAAATGGCAAAATGGAAAAATCACTGGCAGAGTTATGGGGAAATACCCACTGTACTTTACATTAAGACATCCCTAGAAAACATTGTCATTTCAGGGTTAAAAATGTTACAAAAATGCTGAATGTGAAGTCATTTATGACTGTAAAAAGAAAGAGGCAACGGGGG